>CM053032.1:270047495-270105359 GCA_028564925.1 Lithobates sylvaticus
GAAACACTCGGGAACGGAGTATTTTGGAGCGTTTCCAAGTATTTCCGAGTGATTCTGAGTATTTCCAAACGGCTCCGAACCGTTCCGAGTGTCACCGGCACCCCCCTGCACCTCTGGCCGAATGCAGTACTGCACACCACATTAGCTTGAATTCTGCTAACAGAGTCACGATTTAAAAAAAAAAAAAAAGTTTCTCGTCTTTCAAAGCGCTCGTTAACCGCGTTACTCGTTAATCAAGATTCCACTGTATAATAAAACACAGAGTCCAATTCCCACCTCTCCACCCCACCCCCCACCACATTTACTGTACGTTGTTTTTTTTTTTTTTTAACCACTTGCCACCCATGCCAAATTCTGACATTTCTCTCCTACGTGTTCAAATCATCTTTTTGCTAGAAAATTTCTCAGAATCCCCAAACATTATCCACTTCCTGTCCGGCCTATAGCAGAATGACGGCCGGGCGATGGTTTCGTTATCCTGACTGGGCGTCATATGACGTCCTTCAGGATAACGTGGGGGCACGCCTCGCGGCGATCGGTGGAGCAGTGTGTCAGTCTGACTCCGGCGGAGGCTCTTTACCACGTGATCAGTCATGTCTAATCACGTCTGATCACGATGTCAGCAGGAAAAGCCGGTGATCGTCTGACAGACACGAGTAGAGGAGAGCCGATCGGCGGCTCTCCTGACAGGGGGGGGTCTGTGCTGATTGTTTATCAGCGCAGCCCCCTCTCAGATGCCCACACTGGACCACCAGGGACTCCACTAAGACCACCAGGGAAGTGGACAACATGTGGATGGCCAGGTATGTACCCCTGGCCATCCACATGTGCAAATGATGCCCAATCTGTGCCAGTCAGTGCCCACAAATGGGCACTGACTGGCACCTTTATGTACCAATAAAAAACAGTGATGCCCAGCAATGCCACCATCAGTGTCATCAGTGCCAACCATCAGTGCCCATCCGTGCCCACCTATCAGTGCCCATCCATGCCACCTATCCGTGCCACCCATAAGTACCCATCAGTGCCACCCATAAGTGCTCATCAGTGCCGCCTATGAGTGCCCATCAGTGCTGCCTATGAGTGCCCATCAGTGCAGCCTATGAGTGCCCATCAGTGCAGCCTATGAGTGCCCATCAGTGCTGCATACCAGTGCCACCTATGAGTACCCATCAGTGCCACCTATTAGTGCCCATCATCAGTGGATGTCAGTGCCACCTCATCAGTACCACCTCATTGGTGCCCATCAGTGCCGCCTTATCAGTGCCCGTCAGTGCAGCCTTATCAGTGCCCATAATTGAAGAAGAAAATGTACTTATTTACAAATAGTTTTAAAAGAAACAAAAAAAAAAACTTGCTTTTTTTAAAAATTTTCGGTCTTTTTTTATTTGTTCCGCAAAAAATAAAAATCGCAGATCAAATACCACCAAAGTAAAGCTCTATTTGTGGGAACAAAATGATAACAATTCTGTTTGGGTACAGCGTAGCATGACCGCAAAATTGTCATTCAAAGTGCCACAGCGCTGAGAGCTGAAAATTGGTCTGGGCAGGAAGGGGGTATAAGTGCCCCCCGGTATTGAAGTGGTTCTATATACAGTTAGGTCCATATATATTTGGACCAGGCCCAATTTTCAAACTTTTTGCTCGGTATGCCACCAGAATAAAATTAAAACAAAACAATCCAAATGAATTTGAAGTGCCGACTTTCATCTTTAATTCAAGGGGTTGAACATAAAATATCGAGTACAAATTTTAGAAACTGCAACCATTTTTATACACAGTCCCCCCATTTTCAGGGGCTCAAATGTAATTGGACAAATGAATATAATCCTAAATAAAATGTTCATTTTTTAGATATTGTAGAGAATCCTTTACTGGCAATGATTGCCAGAAGTCTGGAACCCATAGATATGACCAAAGACTGGGTTTCCTCCTTTCTGATGCTTCGCCAGGCTCTATCTGCAGCTGTCTTCAGTTGTTCTGTTTGTGGGTCTTTCTGCCTTTAGTTTTCCCTTCAGCAAGTGAAATGCTCAATTGGGTTGAGATCAGGTGAATGACTCGGCCATTGCAGAATATTCCACTTCTTTTCCTTGAAAAGCTCCTAGGTTTCTTTTGCAGTGTGTTTTGGATCATTGTCCATCTGTACTGTGAAGCGCCGTCCAATCATCTTTGCTGCATTTGGCTGAATCTGTGCTGACAGTATATCTCTAAACACTGCAGAATTCATCCGGCTGGGTCTGTCTTCTGTCACATCATCAATAAACACCAATGACCCAGTGCCACTGGAAGCCATGCATGCCCATGCCATCACACTGCAAGCTCCACCATGTGACCACAGATGACGTTGTGCGCTTTGGATCATGAGCTGTTCCAAGCCTTCTCCACACTTTTTTCTTCCTGTCATTCTGGTACAGAATAATCTTAGTTTCACCCGTCCAAAGAATGCTTTTCCAGAACTGGCCTGGCTTTTTTAGATGTCTTTTTGGCAAATTCTAATCTGGCTTTTCTATTATTCAGGCTTATGAATGGTTTGCACCTTGTGGTGAACCCTCTGTATTTGCTCTCTTGATTGTAGACTTTGACAATGATACGCCCACCTCCTGGAGAGTGTCCTTCACTTGTCTGGATGTTGTGAATGGGTTTTTCTTTACCACAGAGAGGATCCTGTGATCATCCACCACTGTTGTCTCCCGTGGATGTCCAGGCCTTTTTATGCTGCGTTCTTCTTTCCTCAAAATATACCAAACTGTTGATTTGGCCACTCCTAATGTTGCTGCTATCTCTCTGATGGATTTGTTTAGTTTTTCAATCGTTACAATGGCCTGTTTCACTTGCATGGACGGCTCATTTGAACGCATGATGTAGGCTTGAGAATCAACTCCAGCTTACCTACTTAATTGATGAAGAAATAGCGAAGGAGTAGCCCACACCTGGCCATTTGATTCAATTGTCCAACTACTTTTGGTCCCTTGAAAAAGGGGGGGGGGTGGCCATTCTTAAGAGCTGTAATTCCTAAACTCTTCCTCTGATTTGGATGCACATACCCTCGAAATAAACCTGAGAGTATAGTGAGTGTACTTTCAGCCCATATCCATTATATAAATATAGCTATAATATGTTTTGGTAAATACCCGCAAAAAAACTAAATTGTGCTGTGTCCAAATATATATGGACCTAACTGTATTTAGGGAATTAAATGGCGGTCGTTGCAATTTTTTATGTCACACGGTATTTGCGCAAAAAACAAAACACAATATTTACCCCATTGTTTTTTTTTTTTGTATAACGTGAAAGTTGATGTTTCACTGAGTAAATAAATACCTAACTTGTCTCGCTTTAAGATTGCACACACTGATGGAATAGCGCCAATCTACAGTACTTTTACTGAAAATCTCAATAGGCTACGCTTTGACCAGTTCCCACCCGCTGCACGACGATGTACGTCGGCAGAATGGCACGGACAGGCAAATGGGCATACAGGTACGTCCCTTTAAATTTGCCACCGTGCCATCGCGTGCGCGCGCGCTGGTCGGGGCCTCCGTGAGTCAGATCGCCGGTCCTGCGGCCTTGATCGGGGGGGAAGATCAGGGAGATGCTAAAGTAAACAAGCATCTCGCCCTTCTGCCTAGCAACAGTGTCACTGATCTCTGCTCCCGTGATTGGAGCAGAGATCAGTGATGTATAAAACACAGCCACGCCCCCCCAGTTAGTAACACGCCCCTAGGACACACTTAACCCCTACACTGCCACCTAGTGGTTAACCCCCTTCACTGCCAGTGTCATTTACACAGAAATCAGTGCATTTGTATAGCACTGATTGCTGTATAAATGACAATGGTCCCAAACATGTCCAATGTGTCCGCCATAATGTTGCAGTCACAACAAAAAACGCTGATCGCCGCCATTAATAGTAAAAAAAAAAAAAATTATTAATAAAAATGCCATAAAACTATCCCCTATTTTGTAAATGCTATAACTTTTGCGCAAACCAATCAATAATCGCTTATTGCGATTTTTTTTACCAAAAAATATGTCGAAAAATACGTATCGGCCTAAACTGAGGCAACAAAATGTTTTTTATAGATTTTTTTGGGGATATTTATTATAGCAAAAAATAATGTGTTTTTTTCAAAATTGTCGCTCCTTTTTTGTTTATAGTGCAAAAACTAAAAAACGCAGGGGTGATCAAATAACACCAAAAAAAAGCTCTATTTGTGAGGAAAAAAGGACGTCAATTTTGTTTGAGAGGCACGTCGCACGACCGCGCAATTGTCAGTTAAAGCGAGGCAGTGCCGAATTCGCAAAAAAGTGGTCTGGTCTTTGGCCAGCAAAATGGTCCGGGGCTGAAAGTGGTTAAAAATGTTTACAGGTTACCTGTTTAGAGTTACACAGGAGGTCTGACACTAGAATTATCGCTCTCACGATCGCAGTGATACCGCACATGCGTGGTTTGAACGCCATTTACATATGCGGACGTGACCTACGTATTTGTTTGCTTCTGCGTGCGAGAGCGCACATATTTTGTCTTATTTGATATATATATATATATATATATATATATATTTGTATTTTTTTATTTGTTTTTTTTTTTTTTATGTGGTCCATTGACCTGTGTTGTTATGTATGAAAATACTCAATAAATAATATAAAAAAAAAAAGACCTTTAAGCGTAAATAACCTTTCTATCAGGTGCTCATCCGTACACATCCAGTAGGGGTGGGAAGAGCATCAACATAAACCCCCCCCCCCCCCATATGAAATCTATGAAGCTAGGAGTTTGTTTAGCCCCCAGGATCCACTTACACCCAAAGGATCACTTGATAACGATGATGGGGGGGGGGTGGGTGGGGGGGACAAGCAATGACATTCTGGAGTCACAGTTGTGAAGTCGGGGATAATAGGCGGAAGATGTCTGGCTGTGACAGCTCAGTAATAATGAAAGGAAGCAGCACTAACCGAGCTGACGGGCAGTAGAAGAGCCAGAAGCAGATCCTACAAGGGACGGCCCGTCACAACACACAACATAATCAGAGAAGACCTGTCCGCACATAGGCCTTTATTTTCTGTGTGTTCCATGAACATTTTTAAGAGGTTTTATAAGACAAGAAAAGGTATAAGTAATCACAGATATAGTCAAGAGGCAAAGATATGGAACAGGGGTTAGTAGAAAATGCCCTGGCTTCAATGGGAGTAAACAGTGCCCCATCATTGGTGTCAGTGGGAGGAATAGTGCCCCATCATTGGTGTCAGTGGGAGGAATAGTGTCCCATCATTGGTGTCAGTGGGAGGAATAGTGCCCCATCATTGGTGTCAGTGGGAGGAATAGTGCCCCATCGTTGGTGTCAGTGGGATGAATAGTGCCCCATCATTGAAGTCAGTGGGAGGAATAGTGGCCCATCATTGGCGTCAGTTGTAAGAAAAGTGCCCCATCATTGGTATCAGTGGGAGAATTAGTGCCTCGTCATTGGTGTCAGTGGGAGGAATGGTGCCCCATCATTGGTGTCAGTGGGAGGAATGGTGCCCCATCATTGGTGTCAGTGGGAGGAATGGTGCCCCATCATTGGTGTCAGTGGGAGGAATGGTGCCCCATCATTGGTGTCAGTGGGAGGAATGGTGCCCCATCATTGGTGTCAGTGGGAGGAATGGTGCCCCATCATTGGTGTCAGTGGAAGGAATGGTGCCCCATCATTGGTGTCAGTGGGAGGAATGGTGCCCCATCATTGGTGTCAGTGGGAGGAATGGTGCCCCATCATTGGTGTCAGTGGGAGGAATGGTGCCCCATCATTGGTGTCAGTGGGAGGAATGGTGCCCCATCATTGGTGTCAGTGGGAGGAATGGTGCCCCGTCATTGGTGTCAGTGGGAGGAATGGTGCCCCGTCATTGGTGTCAGTGGAAGGAATGGTGCCCCGTCATTGGTATCGGTGGGAGGAATAGTGCCCCATCATTGGTGTCAGTGGGAGGAATAGTGCCCCATCATTGGTGTCAGTGGGAGGAATGGTGCCCCATCATTGGTGTCAGTGGGAGGAATGGTGCCCCATCATTGGTGTCAGTGGGAGGAATGGTGCCCCATCATTGGTGTCAGTGGGAGGAATGGTGCCCCATCATTGGCGTCAGTGGGAGGAATGGTGCCCCATCATTGGCGTCAGTGGGATGAATAGTGCCCCCTCATTGGCGTCAGTGGGAGGAATAGTGTCCCATCATTGGTGTCAGTGGGAGGAATAGTGCCCCATCATTGGTGTCAGTGGGAGGAATAGTGCCCCATCATTGGTGTCAGTGGGAGGAATGGTGCCCCATCATTGGTGTCAGTGGGAGGAATAGTGCCCCATCATTGGTGTCAGTGGGAGGAATTCTCATGAACTCATCTTGGGAGTCAGAAAAGAGGGTAGAGAGTTTCTCATTAACCATAAACACATTCATTCTATGTTTGGACCCATCATAAGATATGCCCGGTGTTTTCGGAGTAGGCAAAGACTTGGTTGTCCATGGAAACAAAATTGCCAATTTTTTTGGAATTGAATATGTTTTAGAGAATTTTTCAGAACACTTTGGTGCCCCAAGGTATGGTACATATGGGGTGCTCAACCTGCGGCCCTCCAGCTGTTGCAGAACTACAAGTCCCATGAGGCATTGCACGTTGCTGACATTTACAAGCATGACTCCTAAAGGCAGAGGCATGATGGGAGTTGTACTTCTGCACCAGCTGGAGGGCCGCAGGTTGGGCACCCGTATTTCATCTTTAGATCTACTTTTAATGATAGATTGATGACTATCACCCCTCCCCCCCCCCCCTCTAGCTGTTATCCTTCAGAACGGGAGATCTACCCCTAGAAGGGAAACATGCCGATCACAAAAGAAAGAGCAGACGGCGGAAACCTGCTTGTCTTGTGTGACTTGGGAGACGTGGCCGAGTGGTCCAGCCAGATCTGTAGAGGTGAGGGCAGAGCTCATGTAGAGATACAGACGTGTCTGCCCGCCTCCTCCCATACCACGGCATGCCTGACCAAGCAGATGACAAGAGACCTGCCCTGACCATTCCAACCAGTCACATGTTCATTATGATGCAAATCTGTATTTTCCCAGCACAGAAAACATGGCCTACGAGAACTCTTTCTGATGTATACTACAAACAGAGATCTCTGTTGCATGCACTTGTGGAAGCCACGTGCCACGGCAGTGCCTCCGGAGAGTGTCATCCGAGTCTATGAGCAGATTAAAATCACCTTTTAAAAGGCCAGTGAATTGGGGAATTGTGTGTTGGTTTGATCCAACTGTCTGCTTGCACCTTGGGGGAGGAAGAGGACATCTGGTCTCCATGACCTCGTTCACAAAGGGCCTACTTAAAGAGGAGCTCCACCTGAAATATTTTTTTTAAAAGGCAGAAGCTACAAATAGTGCAGCTGCTGACTTTTAATAAATAGACACTTACCTGTTCCAGGGTCCAGCGATGTCAGCAGAAGATGACGAGAGATCGCTCGTCTCTCGGCTGCCCCCGCCGCCATCCTCTGTCAGGGAATCAGGAAGTGACTTCAGCACTCTGTGTGTGTGTGTGTGTGTGTGGGGGGGGGCTGACATATATACAGGTTTGTGGGGGGGGCGCTGACATATATACAGGTGTGGGTGTGTGAGGGGGGCTGCCATATATACAGGTGCATGGGGGGCTGACATATATACAGCTGTGTGTGAGGGGGGGCTGACATATATACTGCTGTATTTGTGTGTATAGGGGGGGCTGACATATATACAGGTGTGTGTGTGTGTGTGGGGGGGGGCTGACAAATATACAGGTTTGGGGGGGCTGACATATATACAGGTGTGTGTACGGGGGGCGCTGACATATATACAGGTGTGTGTGTGGGGGGGGGAGGCTGACCTATATACAGGCACGTGGGGGGCTGACATATATACAGCTGTGTGTGAGGGGGGCTGACATATATACAGGTTTGAGGGGGGGCTGACATATATACAGGTGTGTGTGTGTATGGGGGGCTGACATATATACAGGTGTGTATGGGGGGCTGACATATATACAGGTTTGAGGGGGGGGGGGCTGACATATATACAGGTTTGAGGGGGGGGGGCTGACATATATACAGGTGTGTATGGGGGGGGGGCTGACATATATACAGGTGTGTATGGGGGGGGGGCTGACATATATACAGGTGTGTATGGGGGGGGGGCTGACATATATACAGGTGTGTGTGTGTGTGTGTGTATGGGGGGCTGACATATATACAGGTGTGTATGGGGGGGGCTGACACATATACAGGTGTGTGTGGGGGGCTGACAAATATACAGGTGTGTATGGGGGGGGCTGACATATATACAGGTTTGGGGGGGGGGCTGACATATATACAGGTGTGTATGGGGGGGGGCTGACATATATACAGGTGTGTATGGGGGGGGGGGGGGCTGACATATATACAGGTGTGTATGGGGGGGCTGACATATATACAGGTGTGTATGGGGGGGGGGCTGACATATATACAGGTGTGTGTGTGTGTGTGTGTGTATGGGGGCTGACATATATACAGGTGTGTATGGGGGGGCTGACACATATACAGGTGTGTGTGGGGGGCTGACAAATATACAGGTGTGTATGGGGGGGCTGACATATATACAGGTTTGAGGGGGGGGGGCTGACATATATACAGGTGTGTATGGGGGGCTGACATATATACAGGTGTGTAGGGGGGGCTGACATATATACAAGTGTGTATGGGGGGCTGACATATATACAGGTGTGTATGGGGGGCTGACATATATACAGGTGTGTATGGGGGGCTGACATATATACAGGTGTGTATGGGGGGCTGACATATATACAGGTGTGTATGGGGGGCTGACATATATACAGGTGTGGTGTGTGTGTATGGGGGGCTGACATATATACAGGTGTGTATGGGGGGCTGACATATATACAGGTGTGTGGGGGGGGCTGACAAATGTACAGGTTTGGGGGGGCTGACATATATACGCACCTGCAGTGGACCCAAGAAGAGGAGGATCAAAACCATTACATAGAGCAGGTAAGTATGACATGTTTGTTATTTAAAAAATAAAATAAAAACCAAACCTTTTAATGTCGCTGTAAAGTGATAGTAAAGCCTTTTTTTTTTTTTCTTTAAAATAACAAACATGTTATACTTACCTGCTCTGTGAAATGGTTTAGCACAGAGCAGCCCCGATCCTCCTCTTCTCAGGTCCCCCATCGGCACTTCTGGCTCCTCCCGGCCGCCAAAGTGCCCCTACAGCAAGCGGCGTGCTGTGGGGGCACCCAAGCAGGGGCGCTCCCGACTCGTGGCTCTGTGTGCCCATTCACACACAGAACCGCGGCTTGGCCCTGCCCCCCCCGTCTCCTGATTGGCTCCCTGGCTGTGATTGACAGCAGCGGAAGCCACTCAGGAGTGCGAGTCCCCGGAGAGGCAAGGTTCTCGTGAATATTGCTGGATCAAGAAGGAGCTCGGGTAAGTATTAGGGGGAGGCTGCTGTACACAGAAGGTTTTTTACCTTCATGCATAGAATGTATGCAGGTAAAAAACCTTGTGCCTTCACAACCACTTTAAGTACACCAGTGTGAATGAGGCCCAATAGATTGGTCAGCTTCTCTAAAACAGGGAATGTACAAAGGTCTTTTAAATTGAAAGATGGAAATTTCCTTTAAAAGACATGACATGAGTTCTGGTTACTTGGTGACCCAATAATAGATTGCTTGATTTATTACAGGGGTGCTCAACCCCACGAAGAGGGCCACTTAAAGTGTAAGTTCACCTTTAGACCCCTTTCACACTGGGGCGGGAGCGGCGTCGGCAGTATATTTAGCACTGCTTTACCGTTGTTTTAGCGGTGGTTTTCAGCCACTAGCGGTGCGGGTTTAACCCCCTAAAGGGTTAAAGCCGCCCGCAAAGCGCCGCCGCAGCCGGCTGGGTGCTGTACATAGCTTCCTGAAAACATCACAGCAATCTCTCAGCCATGATGCAATCAGTGGGCTGGATCATGGGAGGAGTTAGGTGGATAGGGGGGTGTCAACCTGGAGCAGTGGGTGCTCATAGGCTGGCTGAATTTGCATACAGACCGCCCTCGGTAACACCCACAAGTGATGCTGAAGCTGAGCCTCCATGATTGAAAGAACTGAAATCCAATGAATAAAAAAGGGGCGTGCTGAACGTCATCCAGCCAGGACCAGTCACCCGCAGGTAATTGCCCTAAGAGTGATTACATGCGGAGTGGCCACAATTAGCTGCAGGAGCCGTCAGGCCTGCCCCCCAATTGCTGTTCCGACGTATGATCACACACTGTGCGATTGTAGGTTGTGAATGAGGTCTTACGGATTTCATTCTGTATATTGTATAACCTGCAGAGAATAATTGTCTATTTTTGGCATGCGTTGGAGCGGGGGGGCTGGGCTGTTTCTATAAATGACACTTGGCGTTCCTAACTCCAGGCGAGCTTGCTCTCAGTTTATTACGAAATCTGTTTTCATGTACAATAGGCACTTCCAAAGATTAGGGAGGTACGGGTTCTATGTTAAATATATCGAGCAAAAAAGATCTGTGCTTATTCTACAGCTTTACTGCTACAGTGCGGGTCAGCTGCGCAGTATATATATATATATATATATATATATATATATATATATATATATATATATATATATATATACATACACACACACACATGATTTTGCATTGATTGTGGGGGGGGGGGGGGGGGGGGGGGGTGCGCACGTCCCAGTACAAGCTGAGCATCCATTGTTCGGCGGGGAGGAAGACAAGGATTACAATCCAGCACATCCCTTAGTAAAATCACCTTACACAGTACGCATAAACACTGGTTAGGCACACATTTAACCCTATGGGCGCCCCTAGATTTTTTTTAACCCCTTCCCAGCCAGTGTCATTAGTACAGTGACAGTGCATAGTATTAGCACTGATCACTGTATGTGTCACTGGTTCCGGCAAAGTGTCAGATTGCCCGCCATACTATCGCAGTTCTGCTATAAGTCGATGGTCGCCGCCATTACTAGCATCAAAATAAATAAAAATTCCAGTATATATCCCATAGTTTGTAGACATTATTCCTTTTGCTGCTCCGTGTACAGTAGCCCAATGTTGCTGGTAAACACAGGGCTCTGTAATGTGATTCGCTAAGCCCATCAACAGGTCCCGGCGCCCTTAATCATTGGCAGTGACCTGCTGACCGACACTGAGCAAGGCTGCAGGTGGGCACAGAGCAAGGCTGCAGGTGGGCACAGAGCAAGGCTGCAGGTGGGCATTGATTAGGTTGCACTGAAGCTGCAGATGGGCACTAATCAGGCTGCATTGATGCTCACTGACCATTATTTTGCTTCAAAGTGGTTTATTTAAAAAAAAAAAATGATTTTTTTCCTGAAACTTCCCTCTTAACCACTTCAGCCCCGGACCAATTTGCAGCCAAAGGACCCAGGCCCCTTTTTGCGATTCGGCACTGCGTTGCTTTAACTGACAATTGCGCGGTCGTGCGACGTGGCTCCAAAACAAAATTGGCGTCCTTTTTTCCCCACAAATAGAGCTTTCTTTTGGTGGTATTTGATCGCCCCTGTGGTTTTTATTTTTTGTGCACTAAACAAAAATAGAGCGACAATTTTGAAAAAAAAATGCAATATTTTTTGCTTTTTGCTATAATAAATATCCCCAAAAAATATATAAAAAAACATTTTTTTTCCTCAGTTTCGGCCGATACGTATTCTTCTACATATTTTTGGTAAAAAAAAAAAAATCGCAATTAGTGATTATTGATTGGTTTGCGCAAAAGTTATAGCGTTTACAAAATAGGGGATAGTTTTATAGCATTTTTATTATATATTTTTTTTTTTTACTAGTAATGGCGGCGATCAGCGATTTTTATTGTGACTGCGACATTATGGCGGACACATCGGACATTTTTGACACATTTTTGGGACCATTGTCATTTATACAGCAATCAATTCTATTTAAATGCATTGATTCCTGTATAAATGACAGTTGTAGTGAAGGGGTTAACCACTAGGGGGAGGGGTTATGGGCTGTGACGTGTGTGTTTTTTTACATTAGGGGGCGGGGCTGACATCTGACGTCACTGATCGGCTTTTCCGATGACCAGGAACAGCCAATCAATGATAGGCAGAGTAGGAAGCGCAAGGAGAGGTTTGTTTACACAGACCTCTCCCCGTTCTTCAGCTCCGTGACCCGATCGCGGGACACCAGCAGCGATCGGGTCCGCTGGTCCCGCGGCCGGGGTCACGGAGCTCCCGACCGCGGCGCGCACGCGACCCACGGGCAGGCATTTAAAGGATCACGTACAGGTACGTGATTTTGCCTGCCCGTGCCATTCTGCACACGTATATGTACATGAGGCGGTCGGGAAGCGGTTAAATTGGGGAGCATGTTATACGCCGGCGCGTGTTATACACCGATAAATACGGTAATTATCTTGGAACTAATCCTCATCTAATACTTTTGAAGCCATGTGTTCGGGTTTAAAGGGATGAGGTGGCAACTCTAATGGGAATGCATCAAAATCGCATCAGTGTAGAAGGGCCCTTACTGCTTTCTACATTATCTATATGCACTACAAACACAGATATAGAGGAAGTCCGTGTTAAATAATATTAAAGCTGCAGCCTCACCGAAAAAAGCTTTATTACTGTCCAACCTAGGAGTACAAAAAGATATTAATGGAGCGATTATTCAGCGATGAACCCGAAGTCCTCCTGTAGATGTTACTTGTTGTCCTCAAGAACGGAGAGTCTGCATTCCAGGAGCTTTGCAGATAATGATATCAAGGTATATCGGTGCAGTGTACTTGCACCCAGGTCCTGTACAAGTGAAAGAGTCCTCAGCATGACAGTGGAGGAGGATGAAGCTACGACCTCCATTAACTCTGTGCGTCTGATCTTTCTCTTCATCGCTGATATGGATGCATTGAGGCTGACTTAATGTTAGTTTTAATATTGCTGGGCATCTTACCTGAAATGTAAAGAAAAGTATATACAGAGTTAAAAGAGACACAATAAAAATGGGAAAAGACTGAAGATATTGACCAAAGCAGGCCTATACCTGGCTGTCCCCCCTGTGCCATTGGTACGCCGGTCATGTGCTGCTGCTGGTTAGGAGCCATGGACATTTGCCCCTGCTGCATGGACCCAGCTCCCTGTAACATCCCGCTGGCCCCGCCTTGTCCTGCACCCATGGGGCCACCGGGGCCTGGAGGACGACGGTTTGAAAGTCCTTTCCCAAACGCCACGGCGGCCACAAGGGCATTAGTGTCCGCAGGGTTGTAGGTCTGCTTATTCTGACGTAAACCTAGAAAACAGAAAGGCCGTAGGTAAAGGAAGGAATGAGCTCTGGCTATACATCACTCTACAAAAGGCAACAAAAAAAATAAATACTCTCCTGTGAGGGTTGGTTTAAGTGTTCAGAGAAGCTGTTCCTATTGCTATTAACTAGCAATGAATTATTTAAGTAAATCACATTTTCCTGTATATTCCAAACCTTATTTCCAACAAACACATAAACTAGCTATTTAGATAGCTACCCTGGGGTACCATCTGGGTTTCCCGGGTTGCTACGACCAGGGGACCTGGATCGGTGCCATGAGTTGCCACGCTGTGGGCGGGTGTACCGCCAGCACCATAGCAGCCAGTGACGCTCTAGGGCTAAGATGCATTGTGTCATTTCATGGCAACACACGACTCTGATCCAGGGCAGGTGGCATTCAGAAAAAAAAAAAACAAAGACAGAAGCCCGCCTCCATCTCCCGCCCTCTGCTGCACTGCTGGGACTAAAAGGTAGGGCTCTGATGTAAAGAGAAGACAGTGTGATTGGGGGTGGGCTCTGTGACAGGGTGGGGGGTGTGGTGGTCTGTGCAACTAGCTGGTTTTGTGATTGGGGGACTCTGTGATGATGGGCAACCTCTGTGATGTATAGGAGACCTCCGATATAAAGAGGCTACTCTGATGTGATGGGGGGGGCTCTGATTTAATGGAGAGGGGACTCTACCGTAAAGAGCAACCTCTGACGAAAGGAGGGAGACCTCTGACGCCAAGGGGGGAGGGGGGGGACATCTGAAGCAAAAGGGGGACCTCTGATGTGAAGATGTACTCTAACGCAAAGGGAGGCTCTACTGTTAAAGGGGATCTCTGGTGCAAAGGGGGGGGGGGGGAACTCCAGCGCAAAGGGGGGGGGACCTCCGGCGCAAAGGGGGGGGACCTCCGGCGCAAAGGGGGGGACCTCCGGCGCAAAGGGGGGGACCTCCGGCGCAAAGGGGGGGACCTCCGGCGCAAAGAGGCCACTCTGATGAGATGGGAGGCCCTCAGATGTGAAGATGGACTCTAACAACACCAAAGGGGGACCTCTGACGCAAAGAGGGAGACCTCAAACGCCAAGGGGAGGGGGGAAGAAATCTAAAGCCAAAGGGGGACCTCTGATGTGAAGATGTACTTTAATGCAAAGGGAGGCTCTACTGTAAAGAGGGACCTCTGGTGCAAAAAAAGGGGGGGGGACCTCTGGTGCAAAAAGAAGGGGGGGGGACCTCTGGTGCAAAAAGAAGGGGGGGGGACCTCTGGTGCAAAAAGAAGGGGGGGGGACCACTGGTGCAAAAAGAAGGGGGGGGGGACCTCTGGTGCAAAAAGAAGGGGGGGGACCTCTGGTGCAAAAAGAAGGGGGGGGGACCTCTGGTGCAAAAAGAAGGGGGGGGGACCTCTGGTGCAAAAAGAAGGGGGGGGGACCTCTGGTGCAAAAAGAAGGGGGGGGGGACCTCTGGTGCAAAAAGAAGGGGGGGGGACCTCTGGTGCAAAAAGAAGGGGGGGGGGACCTCTGGTGCAAAAAGAAGGGGGGGGGACCTCTGGTGCAAAAAGAAGGGGGGGGGACCTCTGGTGGCGGCAAAAGGGGGGGGGGAAGGGGGGGCAACTGGTGCAAAAAGAAGGGGGGGGGCCTCTGGTGCAAAAGAGAGGGGGGGGGGTGGGGGACCTCTGGTGCAAAAAGAAGGGGGGGGCCTCCGGTGCAAAAAGAGCAAAAAGCCTGCCGGGCCCGGGGCCGGGGGGGGCCTGGGCGGGGGCGGGGGGGCCTCGGGGGGGGGGGGGGGGGGGGGGGGGGCGGGGCGGGGGCGGGGTGGGGGCCGGGGGGGGCCGGGGGGGTGCCTCCGCGGCCTGGGGGGGGCCTCTGGGGGGCCGGGGGCCTGGGCCTCTGGCTGGGGGCTCGGCATTGGGCTATGGTGGGGGGGGGGCCTCGGCCTGGCGGGGGGGCCTTGGGATGGGGGGGCCTCTGGTGCAAAAAGAGGGGGGGGGCCCTGCAAAAAGAAGGGGGGGGGCCTCTGGTGCAAATGGGGGGCGGGCCCTGGGCATGGAGCGGCCGGACTCGGGCGGCCTCGGCGGGGGCCGGGCCGGCCTCGGGGGGGGGGGCCTCCTCGGGGGCGGGCCGGCCTCGGCGGGGGGGGGGCCGGGACGGGCGGGGGGGGGGGGGGGGCCCCTCGGGGGGGGCCGGGGCCGGGGGCGGGGGGGCCGGAAAGGGGGGGGCCTCTGGTGCAAAAAGAAGGGGGGGGGGGGGCCTCTGGTGCAAAAAGAAGGGGGGGGCCTCTGGTGCAAAAAGAAGGGGGGGGGCTCTGGTGCAAAAAGAAGGGGGGGCCTCTGGTGCAAAAAGAAGGGGGGGCCTCTGGTGCAAAAAGAAGGGGGGGGGCCTCTGGTGCAAAAAGAAACGGGGGCCTCTGGTGCAAAAAGAAACGGGGGCCTCTGGTGCAAAAAGAGGGGGGGGGCTCTGGTGCAAAAGGGGGGGGTGAACCTCTGGTGCAAAAGGGGGGGGGGGTGAACCTCTGGTGCAAAACGGGGGGGGGGTGAACCTCTGGTGCAAAAGGGGGGGGGTGAACCTCTGGTGCAAAAGGGGGAGGGACCTCTGGCGCAAAGAGGCCACTCTGATGAGATGGGAGGCCCTCGGATGTGAAGACGGACTCTAACACCAAAGGGGGACCTCTAATATAAAGAGGGGGGACCTCATTCTGGGTACCTCAAGATTTTGCACAATTGTAAAAGGGTGCCATCACTGAAGAAAGGTTGAGAAGCACTGCTCTAGTGGAACTAACTTTTCATATGCTAAATTTTTTTTGACACAGCTTTTGACCAGAATATAAAATCTAAACAAACACTACATTTTGTTAAAAAAAAATTACATTTACAAGGATATGTTCACCTTTGCCAACATGTTCCACTCATTTTTAGGGTGTAACAAGTAACAGGTTACCAATGCCTGATCCCCCCTCCCTGTGACAGCAGAACAGGGAGAAGTTCCCTGTACTAGCTGTCAGTTTTTTTAAATAAGCACGGCCGTGTCACTTATACACAGAGCTCTGTGTGTGAATGAACTACAAGTCTGGACATCCTTTGCGGTTGTCGGCTTGTAGTTCTCAGTGAACTACAACAGTGCTGTGGAGAGCCGTGGTAGTTCATTGATTCTTCCTGTCAGTGTATCGGCTCGCCCGTATGGGATGTACAGGCACAAAGATACACTGACAGGTCTGCAGGAGATCTGCACGGCACCCGTGACCTGCTGATCACTGCTGCAATGCTTTATAGGATCTGAAAAAATAAATAAATAATATAATTTTTACCTGCAAAAAAATTGTGCATTTATATATATTTTTTTAAAGTGAACCTATCCTTTAATTGACATTTGTCTTCTACTATCCCTGTAATACTTACTTGCAACATCCGATTCCCTTTCCTCCTTTATAATCTTCTCCAGCAGGTTGGTGCACAGCTTGTTCATGGTTTGGACTTGTTTCTAAAAAGAAGATGATTTAGTTCAATTTCTCTCTTTGGGACCCTCCAAAAAAATAAAAAATATATAGCACAAATCCCAGCATGCACCTGTCATACTGTAAAGGAAGACAGACTGTTCAGGCACTCGAGGTGACAAATGAGGGATAACTAGAGCAGCCCAGTCTATACCTGTGCCGTTTCAGGGGTGATCCGGGCCGCGTCTGTGGTCAGCTGCTTTTCCAGGTCTTCCACTTCAGGGTCAGGCTTCGTTCTCAGGTGATCGGGTACCACTTCATGGCTGAAGACCGGGACTCTTCCTTCCGTCAGGCGCTGCGCACATTAAAATTGGTTTTATTTAGGCCTTGTTCATACAGGCATACTATAGCGCATGCGAGGGTTGCGTCTGCCCTCACAGGGATGCACAGGTGCTTCAAGCATCCCTGTAGAGAGACCCATTCATTTCAATAGAGACATAGCAGATGCATGAACACAGCTGCTGCTCCCAATCTGACTACCCTGCTGGGGTGGGTGCAGGTTTGGTGCCCACATGGCTATCACATTGGGAGCATTTGGATGTGTCCCAATTCACATGAATGGGTCTCCCTGCACAGGGATGCATAGAAAACCTGGAGCATCCCCACAGCTCTGACACGGGCGCGCACTATAGTATGTCTGCGTGCACAAGGCCTTACTCCGTCCACAGAAGCAGATCCGACTTGTGAGAACACAGAGGGATCCGTACTCACCATGATCTCCTCATCGCGGTCTGGTGTTAGCAGAAGTGGGATGATCACCTGGTTTTTCAGCAGTGGCATCTTTTCATTTTTAAGCACTTTATTGAGCGTGCTCAGTTGCCCGGAGAGTAGCGCAAAATTGTCCAACACGGACGGCCTACGAAGAGATAATAGGAGAAAACTAAATTGTTGGACGGCCTGCAAGAGGATTCCTGAAGGTGCTTCTTATGAAGCCCTGAAAAGAGCGTATGGAGAGGTGATGAAGAAATGGAAGGATATTGAGATGGTGGGAACTCCAAAATTCAGTATACGTCTAGCGCCAGGATCTGGAAAGCATTTCACCAGGCCAAGCTGGCCAGTAACGACTTTATGTTGCTTGGGGGCAAAGGGTAATTATAAGTTACCTAGTTAGCTAGCATAGTTAGTAAGGTTGAATAAAGACACCAGTCCATCCAGTTCAACCTGAGTGAGTGTGGGTGCGTGTCTACAATTGTCCCTATACACTGTGTCTCATTAAGATGCTCATCTATACCCTAAAATAAAAAAAGTACATCAACATTCTCAAAATAAATCTATAAAAAAAAAAAAAAAACATTTGAAAAAAACAATTTTTTTTTTTTTCACCAGAAACCCCTGTTGCTAGGCAGTCTTCCTAATCTGCCTCTTCCTATTCCGCTGCGCTTCCTCCTCTTCGGCGAGCTGCCCCGTTGTCTTTTGGGACATGGGTATGTCCCAGAAAACAACAGGGCCTTTCACAAAGCGATGCGCTACTCGCGCAGTAGGTAACGGGCAGTGACGGCTCCACTGCCTGTTTTTAGGGCTGAAACAACGAATCAATTATGAAATTAAATCCATTACTATTTTCATAATCGATTAATCGGCCAGTAACATAATGGGGTTAAAAAAAACTAAAATGAGCCCTTTATAGTAAAAAAAGAGCAAACAATTGCTACTGTAAATATTACTTTCACAGTTCTACAGTAAAAAAGATGAACCCCTTACAGTAGTGATTATCTGCTTTTTCTTTTTTTGTACTATAAAGGGCTCATTTTCATTTTTTTTTTAAACCCCCCATTATGTTACTAAACGTCTCAGGCCTGGTTCACATCTATGTGTTTTTTGGCGCTTTTCGCAGAAACGGACTACAGTTCATTTACATGGTTTCCTATGGGACACGTTAATAAACCTACACTTTTTTCAGCCGCTGCTGTTTGGAGGTCAGGGACTTTTTTTTTTAACGCAAAACTGTGCTTTTTTGGTTCAATATACTTTAATGGAGAAGCTGCAGAAAAGCATGTAATGCGTTTTTGCAGCAATTTGTGTTTTGTAATCTGCTGAACAACAAATTGGCCAACAAAAAGTATATATCTCTTCTGTCTGTTATTCTCAGAGTGGATTCGATATTTTGCTCCCCAACCATATAGTTGGTTATTTAGATTTACCACTGCGTAGAGATATTTAAGAATAAATTGCCTTTTTTTTTTTTTAAACTTTACATATTAACTAAATTATACACCACGCTTTTTTTTTTTTAAAGGTTATTAACCGATTATTTAAAACAATAATCGGCCAACTAATCGATTATGAAAATAATCGTTAGTTGCAGCCCTACCTGTTTCCCTTCGTTAAGATGGCGGCGCCAGCACCCGTTCTGATGGACGTATCGGCCTCGGGGGGGCCAACATCGCGGGCTCCCTGGACAGGTAAGTGTCCTTATTAAAAGTCAGCAGCTACAGTGTTTGTAGCTGCTGACTTAAAAAAAAAAAAAAAAAAAAAAATTGCAGTTGGAACAAAGAAGGTACCCATATAGTGCCATCAATTTTACGCAGCGCTCCACACACACATCGCACACTCACATCGGTCTCTACCCTCAAGGAGCCCACAATCCAAGGTCCCCAACTCACATTCATATACTAGGGCCAATTTTGGACAGAAGCCAATTAACCTACCAGCATGCATCTGTGAAGCTCTGCAGTAGTCCTTTATCCTGCATGGGCAGCCCCACTTGAAAGAGACCCCGTCACCCACTTAGAAGTTTCAGGTAAAAGCACAGAAAAATAAAGGATTTTAAAATGCTTATTTGCAGGAAAAGCAATTCCCTATCACAGCCCCCTCCCTGAACATCACAGACCCCCTCTCCCTGAACATCACAGACCCCCTCCCTGAACATCACAGACCCCCCTCCCTGAACATCACAGACCCCCTCCCTGAACATCACAGACCCCCTCTCCCTGAACATCACAGACCCCCCTCCCTGAACATCACAGACCCCCCTCCCTGAACATCACAGACCCCCCTCCCTGAACATCACAGACCCCCTCCCTGAACATCACAGACCCCCCTCCCTGAACATCACAGACCCCCCTCCCTGAACATCACAGACCCCCCTCCCTGAACATCACAGACCCCCCTCCCTGAACATCACAGACCCCCCTCCCCCCCATGTCCCCAACATCACAGACCCCCCTCCCTGAACATCACAGACCCCCTCCCTGAACATCACAGACCCCCTCCCTGAACATCACAGACCCCCTCCCTGAACATCACAGACCCCCTCCCTGAACATCACAGACCCCCTCCCTGCACATCACAGACCCCCTCCCTGAACATCACAGACCCCCCCCCCCCCCCCGAGGCTCCCACTGCTGCCTCAGCCAATGGGGAGTGAGAGTTCCTAGGGAGCTGAGGCTCTCATGCACATTGCTGGATCAAGATGGGGCTCAGGGGCTGCTGCACAGAGAAGGTTTTTTACCTCCTGCATAGAACGCAGGAGGTAAAAAAAACCTTGAGCCTTTAGAACCACTTTAAATATTTGACATACCATTAGTATTAACAACACCCAATGCTATGGAACGCTCTACCAAACAACATCCGCTTGAAAGAAAACCATCAGGCCTTCAGGAAAAAAAACAAGACCCACCTCTTCTAATATCGCAGGAAAACAAGGACAGACAAGCGCCTTGAGGCGATTCAGTTCGCATTTGCAGCGCTATACAAATCATTCATTCATTCAATGTAGGAAGAGCGAAAATTAAGAAGAACAAACATATATTTAATGAAAATTCTTCATGAAGACTGTAGCTCCTCTAATAAGCTCTGCAGTGTGGTGCACACACACAAAACGAACACCAAGTACAATAAAGAAAGTGAGCACAAAAAGAAAAAGTGTGCAGGGTCCTACGAAGAGAGAAGACCCTGGCTCTGATCCCTCGGGGTGCAAGACTTCTGACTGGGACAGAGGTTCTCGTTTCATCCAACTAAAAATGTGTTGACCCCATTCTTCAGGAGACCTGCTGAGGGAAGGTTCACCCAAGTACTAGGCATGGCTCCCCCAGACCACATTGTCCTAAACTTTTAGGGCAAGTCTGAGGAGCTACATCATACTTATCATACTTATCAGGAGTGAGTTAAGTGCTATGTGCAAAAATTATAAAAAGAATAAGTGCTTTAGAGTATCAAAGTGGCAATGGCTGGTCGTTCCGACCGGCATGAAGGTTCCTCTGGTCCCAGCCCAGGGGGCAGGTGAAGAAAAAAGCATGCAAGGAAGAAGAGAAAGAGGAGGAAAGGGTGAGGAAAGGAGGGAGAGGAAAGGAGGGAGAGGAAAGGAGGGAGAGGAATGAAAAGGCAAGGAGGGAGAGGAGAGGAAAGGCAAGGAGGGAAAGGAGGGGGAAGGAAAGAAGGGAGAGGAAAGGAAAGGAAAGGAAAAAGAGGAGAGGAAAGGAAAAGGAGGGAGAGAAAAGGGGGAGAGACAAAAAGGGAGAGGAAAGAAAAAAAAGGGAGAGGAAAGAAAAAAAAAAGGGAGAGGAAAGAAAAAAAAAGGGAGAGGGGAGAGAAAAGGGGAAAAAGGGAGAGGAGAGAAAAGGAAAAAAGGGAGAGGAGAGAAAAGGAAAAAAAGGGAGAGGAGAGAAAAGGAAAAAAGGGAGAGGAGAGAAAAGGAAAAAAAGGGAGAGGAGAGAAAAAGGAAAAAAGGGAGAGGAGAGAAAAGGAAAAAAGGGAGAGGAGAGAAAAGGAAAAAAGGGAGAGGAGAGAAAAGGAAAAAAGGGAGAGGAGAGAAAAGGAAAAAAGGGAGAGGAGAGGGAGAGGGAAAGGAAAAGGAAAAGGAAAAGGAAAAGGAAAAGGAAAGGAAAAGGAAAAAAAAGGATAGGAAGAGGGAGAGAAGAGGAAGAGAAGGAAAGGAAAGGGGGAGGAGAGAAAAGGAAGAGGAGATGGAGAGAAAAGAAAAAAAGGGGGAGAGAAAAGAGGAGAGGGAGAGAAAAGGGGAGAGGGAGAGAAAAAAAAAAAAAGGGGGAGGAGAAAAAAAAGTCATGTGACCAAGGTGCCGTACTAAAAACTCAGATGCCCCAAAGTGTGTTTTTCTGGAACCTCGGGACTGACACTCCATCAGGCTTTTCTCAGTTCAGCCCCTGGGCAGACAAATGCATCCCCATTTCCACCACAAAGGCATTAGTACTTAGGGAGAGTCCTGCCTACAACCAGAGACAAGAAACTGGTGCAACAGGCCAGAGTCTGGGTGGAAAAGATTCTTCTCGCCGTACGCACCTGATTACATTAGGAAATACTAACCAGCGACACCCCCACCCCTTCCTGTACAAGAGGACGCCGGCGTTCTGTTCCTGAAAACTAATCAGAACTCAGTCTAGACTTTAGCCAAAAGGCTTGTATCCAATTCTGACAAAGGTTATGTGATTTAGCTAATAAGGTTATGCGCAAACTCCAGATGGATATATAGGGCTCAACCCAACTATCTTCTATGCAAAAACCCAAATTCTGAGTTCCCGCACCTCCCACCATGGCTCATTGAGTCGCTGCAGTCAACATCATTATTAGGTTTGGAAGACCTCATTCCTCCCTCCCACATCAAGAAATTCCGGAAGACCCGGGTCTACTAATTACAATTCACTGATGTATATAAATCTGTTATCTTCAGTGAAATCTTGAGAACGGCTGGCACAGAACTAACCTGACTTGAGTGACTACCTAGATCGATAGGCAATTGAAAAATCAGGAACATTTCAAAGTGGAATCACAGCCGAGCACTAACTATTCCTAAAGTGTTTCCTTTCCCTACGGCTACCTATCCTGCCTACCCTGTGTACAAAAGATCCGTATACTTACCCAGTTTAAGCTCGTTCTGGTCCGGTCATGTGATCCCTGTGTCGGTGAGCAGCGGCTGCAGGGGAGAGGAGGGTGCGCTGGATAAAGGATGTGAGTCGTGACCGGATTACACAATTGGACCGGAGTGTACTAAAGAAAATGTAAGTAAGCTGATTTTTATTATACCCGTTAGGCAGGATAGGTAGCAGGAGGGAACATCAAAAATCATAGTTTAGTTATAGGATTGTATAGTTAAAGTAGAACTCCAGCTTCTTTTCCCCTATATAGCAGCATACAGATTTGGGGAGGGGCAAGACTGGGGGTCAGTAAGGTTTGCAGGATCAGAGGTGCTAACAAGGAAGAGGAGAGGGAGAGGAAAAGGGGGAGGATAGGGAGAGATGGAGATGAGGAGAGGACATGAAGAGGAAAAGGAAGAAGAGAAAGAGGAGAAAAGGGGGAGGAGAGGGAAGGAAAGGAGGGCGAGGAAAGGAGGGCGAGGAAAGGAAAGGAAGAGGAGGGGAAAGGAAGGAGGGAGAGGAAAGGAAAGGAAGAGGAAAGGAAGAGGAAAGGAAGAGGAGAGGAAGAGGAGAGGAAAGGAGGGAGAGGAAAGGAAAGGAGAGGAGAAGAAAGGAGGGAGAGGAAAGGAGGGAGAGGAGAGGAAAGGAAAGGGAGGGAGAGGAAAGGAAAGGAGGGAGAGGAAAGGAAAGGAGGGAGAGGAAAGGAGGGAGAGGAAAGGAAAGGAGAGGAAAGGAAAGGAGAGGAAAGGAAAGGAAAGGAGAGGAGAGGAGAGGAGGGAAAGGAAAGGAAAGGAAAGGAAAAGGGAGAGGAGAGGAAAGGAAAAGGGAGGGAGAGGAAAGGAAAAGGGAGGGAGAGGAAAGGAAAAGGGAGGGAGAGGAAAGGAAAAGGGAGGGAGAGGAAAGGAAAAGGGAGGGAGAGGAAAGGAAAGGAAAGGAAAGGAAAGGGAAAGGAAAGGGAGGGAGAGAAAAGGGAGGGAGAGAAAAGGGAGGGAGAGAAAAGAAAAAAAAAAAAGGGGAAGAGAAAAGAAAAAAGGGGAGAAAAGGGGGAGAGGAGAGAAAAAGGAAAAAAGGTAGGAGGAGAGAAAAGGAAAAAGAGGGAGAGGGGAGAAAAGGAAAAAGAGGGAGAGAGGGAGAAAAGGAAAAAGAGGAGGAGAGGGAGAGAAAAGGAAAAAAGAGAGAGAGAGGAGAGAAAAGGAAAAGAGAGAGAGAGAGAGAGAGAGAGAGAGAGAGGAGAGAAAAGAAAAGGAAAAAAAAAAAGAGAAGAGAGGAAGAGGAAAGGAAAGGGAAAAAGGAAAAAAGGATAGGAAGAGGGAGAGAAGGAAAGGAAGAGGAGAGGGAGAGGAAATAAAAAAGGGGAGAGGGAGAGAAAAAGGGGAGAGGAGAGAGAAAAAGGGGAGAGGGAGAGAAAAAGGGGAGAGGGAGAGAAGAGAAGGGAGAGGGAGAGGAGGGGAAAGGAAAAAAGGGAGAAGAGAGAAAAGGGAAAAAGGGAGAGGAGAGGGAGAGGAAAGGAAATGAATGGAAAGAGGGAGAGGAAGAGGAAGAGAGAAAGAGGAAGAGGAAAGGGAAAGGAAAGGAAAAGGAAAAAAGGGATAGGAAGAGGGAGAGAAGAGGAACAGAAGGAAAGGAAAGGAAAGGGGGGAGGAGAGAAAAAGGAAGAGGAGAGGGAGAGAAAAAAGAAGAGAAGAGAAAAGGAAAAGGAGGAAAGGGAGAGAAAAGGAAGACGAGAGGGAGAAGGAGAAAGATGGAGAGGAGGGAGAAGAGGAAGATGGAGAGGAGGGAGAAGAGGAAGATGGAGAGGAGGGAGAATAGGAAGATGGAGAGGAGGGAGAATAGGAAGAGGAGGGAGAAGAGGAAGATGGAGAGGAGGGAGAAGAGGAAGAAAGAGAGGAGGAGGAGGGAGAATAGGAAGATGAAGAGGAGGAGGAGGAGAAGAGGAAGATGGAGAGGAGGAGGAGGGAGAAGAGGAAGATGGAGAGGAGGAGGAGGAGGAAGAATAGGAAGATGGAGAGGAGGAGAGAGGAGGAGGAGGAGGAGGAGGAGAAGAGAGGAGGAGAGGAGGGAGGAGGAGGGAGAGAAGGAAGATGGAGAGGAGGAGGAGGAGGAGAAAGGAGGAGAGGGGGAGAATAGAGAGAAGAGAAGAGAGAGAAGAGGAGAGGAGAAGGAAGGAAGAGGGAGAGGGAGGAGGAGGGAGAAGAGGAAGATGGAGGAGGAGGAAGGAGGGGAGGAAGGAAGAGGGAAGAAGAGGGGAGGAAAGAAGGAGAGAGGAGAGGAGGAGGGAGAATTAGGAAGATGGAGAATTAGGAAGATGGAGAGGAGGAGGGAGGAGGAGGAAGAAAGAAAGGGGGAGGAGGGAGAATAGGAAAATGGAGAGGAGGAGGAGGAGGAGGAGGAGGAGGAGGGAGAATAGGAAGATGGAGAGGTGGAGGGAGAGGAGAAAGAGAAGGAGAGGAGGAGGAGGGAGAAGGGAGAATAGGAAAATGGAGAGGAGGAGGAGGGAGAAGGGAGAATAGGAAGATGGAGAGGAGGGAGAGAGGGAGAGAATAGGAAGATGGAGAGGAGGAGGAGAAGGAGGAGGAGGAGGAGGAGGAGGGAGAATAGGAAAATGCAGAGGAGGAGGAGGAGGAGGAGGAGGAGAGGAGAAGAGAGAGATAGGAAGAGGGAGAGGAGGGAGGAGGGAGAATAGGAAGAAGGAGAGGAGGAGAGAGGGAGAAGAGGAAGAGAGAGGAGGAGGAGGGAGAATAGGAAAATGCAGAGGAGGAGGAGGGAGAATAGGAAAATGCAGAGGAGGAGGAGGGAGAATAGGAAAATGCAGAGGAGGAGGAGGGAGAATAGGAAAATGCAGAGGAGGAGGAGGAGGGAGAAGAATAGGAGGAGGGGGAGGAGGAGGAGGGAGAATAGGAAGATGGAGAGGAGGAGGAGAGAGAATAGGAAGATGGAGAGGAAGGAGGGGGAGGGAGAATAAGAAGATGGACAGGAGGGGGAGGGAGGAGGGAGAATAGGAAGATGGAGAGGAGGGGGGAGAATAGGAAGATGGAGAGGAGGGAGGAGGGAGAAGAGGAAGATGGAGAGGAGGGAGAAGAGGAAGATGGAGAGGAGGGAGGAGGGAGAAGAGGAAGATGGAGAGGAGGGAGAAGAGGAAGAAGAGGAAGATGGAGAGGAGGAGGGAGAAGAGGAAGAAGAGGAAGGTGGAGAGGAGGAGGGAGAAGAGGAAGAAGAGGAAGATGGAGAGGAGGAGGGAGAAGAGGAAGATGGAGAGGAGGAGGATTAGGGGGAGGAGAAGAGGAAGATGGAGAGGAGGAGGAGGGAGAAGAGGAAGAGGGGGAGGGGGTAACCCTACCATAAATCCACTACCAGACTGGGGGTGGTTGCTGTCTGGCAGGGCTGTGTAGATCTCAGAACTGAATGGACAGAAATACAAATCTTGTAGCAGATGAAACCTCTATTATACACACATATACTGTATATACACACAAACATTTTTTGATCTGTGTATTTATCCGTTTGCCTGGAGTCTAGCTTTAATTGTAAGATTTGACTGGAATATTAATTTTATTATGCCGACAATGATGAAGGTAAAACAAAAGGTAACGTGGAAACAAAAATGATCAATCGAGAGGTTATGCAGATAATAGGAGGACATCGGGAGAGCTACTGAGATGTGTGAAAGATGGATAATGAAAAAAGCAAGGTGTCTTCTGTATAATTAACATGGATGAAGCCTCCACAATAGGTCTGAAACCCAACCCCCCCGCCCCCCCTGTACAATGTTGTATTATTCATAAAGGTTAATTAGGAGTGTATGTTAACTGGAAGTCAGATACCTGAGGGGGTAATGAAAGCACATCTGTGATACACAGCCCAGATCAGGAAGCACCGTGACCTTCATTACCGTAATGACTAATAATTAAAGGGTCAGTCCACCCAAAAGATTTCAGCTTTTGGTAGATGCTGGAGAATTAAAGAGGAACGCTGGGCATTTAACCCTATACAAGACATTGTCCTGCAGGCTTTTAGCAGGTCTGGTGATGTCACAACAGCTTCCTCTTCCAACTCCGACTGCGGGGGGGGGGGGATGGGAGCATTCTTCCTAGGACATGCTTCTCATATAAGTTATTCTCAATGACTGCGCCATACTTACCAGCGTGTCTTTGGAGTGTGGGAGGGAACCAGACTGGCCTCCCAAGAATGCTACACTCCTACATATACACACACACGTACAAACATAAACGCACGCGTTGGGGGAGCCTACACATGAAAACAACGATTGTGACACGTTACAAATCATCACGGATGCCGGAGTGAGAGCAATATTTCTAGCACCAGACCCCCTCCGTGACTGATGATGACCTGTAGGGGCTTTAAAAATAGTTTCCTATGGAAAATAAGGTACTGAAGTTTGTACCCATTTCACTGGGGTACGCAAATTTAAGGATTAACAAGATGTGTATCTATTTACTATTTTTATATCGATCTTATGTTTTACCAAAAATAGGGTAATTTATTCCATTTGTGTGCCCTAAAATTAACTTTAGTGTATTTTTTTTTACAAAAATGTGGCGTTTCCTAGACCTTTGCAGTAATATCTTTAAAAAAAAAATTTGGAACTAGCACTTTTTTATTCTCTTTAACCCCTTCAGATCCGCGCTATAGCCGAATGACAGCTACAGCACGGATCTGCTTTGTCAGGAGTACGTCTATTGACGTCCTCCCCTTTGCATGCTCGCCACGCCCCCCTGAAGGGTACGCGTGGCGCGAGCTGTGATCACCCGAGTCAATGAGACTCAGGTGATCACAGTAAGGGGTCAATCCCGACCCCTTACCATGTGATCAGCTGTCAGCCAATGACAGCTGATCACATCATGTAAACAGCAGATCGGTAATAGTTTTTTTTTTCTTCTCAGTCTGACAGCGTGAGGAGAAAAAAAAGCCGATCACCAGGTTCTGTTTGAAGGGACATCTGACCCAAAGAGGAAGAGGCGAAGCCGCCTCATATGTGCCCACCAGTACCGCCTGCCAGTGCCACAAATCAATGCCCACCAATCAGTGCCCACCAGTACATAAGTGCTACCTATCAATGACCACGAGTGCCGTCTGATCCTGACAGTTTCTGCCCTTCCCATGTAAACGGTAAGCATGGCTGCTAAGCCCTGACACCGTGGTCAGTTTATGTGCCTCCGTCATCCGCAGCTCTGCTATCTGTCTCCTCTCTGCTCCTGTGTCCTCCTCCCCTCCCTGCCTGCCTGTCAGCTTGTGACACCCCCCCCCCCCTCCTGCTGCTTGCATAACTGTCTATCAAGTCTACTATCTAGTCAAGATTTAATTTTCCGACTAAAGTTCCACTTTAAAGTGGTTGAAATCCCTTACAGATCACTTTGACCTACAGGTAAGCCTAGATTAAGGCTTACCTGTAGGTCCAAGAAATATCTCCTTAAACTACACGGTTAAAGTGGTAGTAAACCCTTACAAACCACTTTGACCTACAGGTAAGCCTAGATTAAGGTCGGTCCAAAAAACATCTCCTAAACCTACATGGTGCTATGCATACTAGCTCATTATGCTTTTGCCTTGCAGGGTGTCTTTTTTTTTTTTAAGAGGCTTTACTTCCTCTTTAAGGAGATATTTTACAAAAAAAGGGCACCGCTGGGCGCGCCGCAAGTGAAGGCAAACATGCCGTCACTCACGGCTCCCGCACGCATGCGGCGGAGTGACGTCATCGCTGCTCCGGACACTCACAGCGACGGAGTTGCGATACCCGGAAGGAAGATGGACGCTTCGTGGAAGAGGGGACAGGGGTGACATTGCTGGCTTCAAGTGACACATAATGGGCTACTATGCGATGCACAGTAGTCCATTAAGCTTTACCTTTGCAGGTTTCCTGAAGATCCTGTCATTATCAGCACTTCCTGTTGCTGACCAGCCTAAGTTAGTGCCTAAAAATTCGCAGCAGTGTTGTCCCTCTTCAGTTTACCGGGGGGGGGGGGGGGGGGGGGGGTGTACCGGATCAGCAGTCCAATAGCCAACTGAAAGAGTGTGCAGAATCACAAAAAAAAAAAAAAAAAAGAGCACCACATTTTGATCATTTGAATCCAATGCCCTGCGTCTTATTACTGAGGTAGAGAGGACTTGTCCTCAGCGATTGTATATTGCTGCTCACCAGGTCAGGCGCTCGTACTCGTTCTCCAGCCTATGAATGAAGGCCACCAAGGCATTCTTTATATCGGAAACCTGACCAATGAGGGTATCCAGGCTGGTCTCCAGCTGCTTCTCCTCTCGCTGTGGAAACAAAAACAGACACTCAGAAAATGAATGAGACCTTCCACCACCATTCCTCATATACAGCAAATCAAAGAGCTTTATAATCAAAACTCCTCAGGGATATAGAATGTCTATCCAGGGAACTATAATTAGGGGGGGGGGGTTGAAGGGGGGAAATTTCTGATGAAAGGGGGAATTTGGGCTATTTACTTATGCTAGGGGAGATGATATGGGTGTGGGGGGGATTGGTGGTAGGAGGGAATATTTGGGGGGGGGGGGGGGGGGTAGTAGGAGAGGATTTTTGCTAGAGGGGGGGATTTTGGGAGGTGAGAGGATTTGTGCTGGAAGAGACATTGATGGGTGAGTTGGGGGAATTGGTGTTTGTGGGGGGGGGGGGGGGGTTGGGCAGGGGAGCACTTTTGC
Source organism: Lithobates sylvaticus (assembly GCA_028564925.1). Classification (NCBI taxonomy): domain Eukaryota; kingdom Metazoa; phylum Chordata; class Amphibia; order Anura; family Ranidae; genus Lithobates; species Lithobates sylvaticus. The sequence goes on from CM053032.1 coordinate 270,076,784, forward strand.
TAGGAGGGAAACTTTTTTGGTAGGACTTGATTGGTGCTTGAAGAGGAAATATGTGGGGAAGGGGGGGGGGGGGATTTGGGCAGAGGTAGACTTATGCTAGGAAAGAAAACGGTGGGGAGAGGTATTTGTGCTGGGAGGGGACATTTTTTTGGGGGGGATTTGTACCAGGAGGGGATCTATGCTGGAGGGGGGATTGGTGGGCAAGAATGGGGAATTTGTGTTGGGGGGGTATCAAGGAGGAAGGGGGGGATTGATGGGCGAGTTGGGGGAATTTAGGCAGGGGGGAACTCAGGAGGGAAAATTTGAGATGTGGGGTGGGGATTTTTTGGATTTTTTTTTGGGGGGGGGGGGGGGATTTGTGCTGGAAAGGAAGATTTTTTTTCCATTTGTGCTCGGAGAGATTTGCTTTGCTGGGGGAATTTTGCGTGGGCGGGTGAGTGTGCAGATTAGTGCTGATATCTAAAGTCTAGTCTATCTAAAGAGGAATAAAACATATTAGCTGAAGTTGGACTTTAATGCCAAATTAAGGGTAAACGGTGTTCTTGCAATGGACAATCGGCATCTACACATTAGTATGTATACATGTACAGTATATATACACACAATATAATTTGTGTGTCTGTACTGTACATGTATACATACTAATGTGTAGATGCCGATTGTCCATTGCAAGAAGTGGAAGTAAACCCCCCTATCGTTTTCAGCCAAGGAAGCTGCCATCTTTGCCTCTGTTTAATCTTCAACTGCCACAGTGCTGCACATGTGATCCGTTATGACACCAGCCATTGGCTGGTTTGACTGTTTGGTTGAGAGCACAGCCAATGTGCAGTTAGCATTCATGGCATGCCTTTTTTTTTAGACTGTTAAATCGATGGGTTTACTTCCGCTTTAATTTGGCATTAAAGTCCAACTTCAGCTAATATGTTTTATTCCTCTTTAGATAGAGTCGGGGAAGGGTTAGAACCTCCATCAGGGTTTTATTGCCTTCACAGTCCCTTTGTTTTGATAAAAAGCCTATTTTCCTTGTAGATTGTCTGCAATGTACATGCAAAGTAGGAATGCACCGATACACTTTTTTTTTTAACCACTTCAGCCCCGAACCAATTGGCAGCCAAAGGACCAGGCCCTTTTTGCGATTCGGCACTGCGTCGCTTTAACTGACAATTGCGCAGTCGTGCGACGTGGCTCCCAAACAAAATTGGCGTCCTTTTTTTCCCACAAATAGAGCTTTCTTTTGGTGGTATTTGATCGCCCCTGCGGTTTTTATTTTTTGCGCTATAAACAAAAATAGAGCGACAATTTTGAAAACAATGCAATATTTTTTGCTTTTTGCTATAATAAATATCCCCCAAAAATATATAAAAAAAAAACATATTTTTTCCTCAGTTTAGGCCGATACGTATTCTTCTACATATTTTTGGTAAAAAAAAAATAAAAATAAAAAAAAAAATCGCAATTAGCGATTATTGATTGGTTTGCGCAAAAGTTATAGCGTTTACAAAATAGGGGATAGTTTTATAGCATTTTTATTAATATTTTTTTTTTTTTACTAGTAATGGTGGCGATCAGCGATTTTTATTTCGACTGCGATATTATGGCGGACACATCGGACATTTTTGGGACCATTATCATTTATACAGCAATCAATGCTATTTAAATGCACTGATTCCTGTATAAATGACAGTTGTAGTGAAAGAGTTAACCACTAGGGGACGGGGAGGGGTTATGGGCTGTGACGTGTGAGTGTTTTTTTACATTAGGGGGCGGGGCTGACGTCATTGATCGGCTTTCCCGATGACCGGGGAACAGCCAATCAATGACAGGCAGAGTAGGAAGCGCGGGGAGAGGTTTGTTTACACAGACCTCTCCCCGTTCTTCAGCTCCGTGACCCGATCGCGGGACACCAGCGGCGATCGGGTCCGCTGGCCCCGCGGCCGGGGTCACGCAGCTCCCGACCGGGTCACGAGCGCGACCCACGGGCAGGCATTTAAAGGGCCACGTACAGGTACGTGATTTTGCCTGCCCGTGCCAGTATATCTGCATAAGGCGGTCGGGAAGCGGTTAATAATGTAAGCAAGGGTAGCCAAGCAGAGTAGCGCGAGCATCGGGAGCGTGCAGTATCGTCTCTATCGTCTCTCTTTGCATCCATACGGAATAAATGGGTGCAAATCGCAATGCAAAGAATTGCATGCGATTTGAACAGGAATGCGGTGTAATTCCTGTCCGAATTGAATGCGGATTCCCGCACCCCTTCTGTGTTGAACCCAGGCTTGTCATAGTGACTTTGAGCCAGAGTTCACACAGGAGCCATGCATGATGGGTGCCACCAGCTCCGCCTCCTGATCCGGCTGTGAGCATCTGCGGCTTTGGGCCTCTGCTGTCTCCAGTGGCTCTCCCCGCCCCCCAGTTCAAGCCATCTCCTTGCAGTACTGACAGTACAGACTACAGCGATTCTAATTAGTCAGCACCGTCACGGTGCTGACCAATCAGGAGCCGTCAAACCTGTACAGTCTGGAGGCTGGGGGGAGGGGAGGGGGACATGAGGAGCCCACAGCCACAGATTCTCACAGCCGGATCAGGAACAAAACCACGGGAGGGGCCCAAAGCCGTAGAGGCCCGTGAGAGGAGGGAACGCTGCAGGGATTTCAAATCCTCGGACCGGTAAAGTGGCCTTTCAGCATCTGACAGCAGGGGGATAGCAGCAATCTGGTACAGCGGAACCGAAAGGGGGAGATGCCACAGATGTCCATAATCAGGAGCTGGAGAGCAGGGAGGTTTCTCGCAACGCCCCTGCGCGAACTCAGGATTAAAGTTACTATGACAAGCCTGAGTTCACATAGGAGCGGTGCGGGAAAACCGCCTGGGATTCCGATAGGAATCACGCTGCATTCCTGTTCAAATTGCATGCAATTTTTCAGTGCGATTTGGGCATATTCATTTTGTATGGACGCTAATTGCACCGCAATGTATCAGTACTCGGTATTGCCGATTAACCGCTTCCCGACCGCCTCCTGTAGATATACGTCTACAGAATGGCACGGCTAGGCAAAAGCGCGTATATATATATATATATATATATGAATATATATATATATATATAATATATATACACGTCCCCTTTAATTGCCTAGCCGTGGGGTCGCGCCGCTGGCGGCGCGCTCGCGACCCGGTCGGGAGCTCTGTGACCACGGCCGCGGGACCAGTGACCCAATCGCCACTGGTGTCCAGCGATCGGGTCACAGAGCTGAAGAACGGGGAGAGGTCTGTGTAAACAAACCTCTCCCCGCGCTTCCTACACTGCCTGTCATTGATCGGCTGTTCCCTGTCATCGGGAAAGCAGATCAATGACATCAGACGTACAGCCACGCCCCCCTACTGTGTAAAAAAAAAAAAACACAACACGTCACACTTGGCCCTTCCCCGCCCCCTAGTGCTTAACTCCTTCACTGCCAGTGTCATTTACATAGGAATCAGTGCATTTAAATAGCACTGATTTCTATATAAATTAAAATCGTCCCAAAAATGTCCGCCATTACTAGTAAAAAAAAAAAGATTTTTATAAAAATGCTATAAAACTATCCCCTATTTTGTAAACGCTATAACTTTTGCGCAAACCAATCAATAATCGCTAATTGCGATTTTTTTTTTTTTTTTTTTTTTTCCAAAAATATGTAGAAGAATACGTATCGGCCTAAACTGAGGAAAAAAAAAATTTTTCTATATTTTTTGGGGATATTAATATAGCAAAAAGTAAAAAATATTGCATTTTTTTCAAAATTGTTGCTCTATTTTTGTTTTATAGCGCAAAACATAAAAACCGCAGAGGCGATCAAATACCACCAAAAGAAAGCTCTATTTGTGGGGAAAAAAGGACGCCAATTTTGTTTGGGAGCCACGTCGCACGACCGCGCAATTGTCAGTTAAAGCGACGCAGTGCCGAATCGCAAAAAGGGGCCTGGTCCATTGGCTGCCAATTGGTTCGGGGCTGAAGTGGTTAAAAAAAAAAGGGTATCAGTGCATTCCTACTTTGCATGTAAATTGCAGACAATCTACAAGGAAAATAGACTTTTTATCAAAACAAAGGGACTGTGAAGGCAATAAAACCCTGATAGAGGTTCTAACCCTTCCCCGACTCTATCTAAAGAGGAATAAAACATATTAGCTGAAGTTGGACTTTAATGCCAAATTAAGGGTAAACGGTATTCTTGCAATGAACAATCGGCATCTACACATTAGTATGTATATATGTACAGTATATATACACACAATATAATTTGTGTGTCATATATACTGTACATGTATACATACTAATGTGTAGATGCCGATTGTTCATTGCAAGAACACCGTTTACCCTTAATTTGGCATTAAAGTCCAACTTCAGCTAATATGTTTTATTCCTCTTTAGATGGATTAGGGCAGGGATCCTCAAACTACGGCCCTCCAGCTGTTGCAGAACTACACATCACATGAGGCATTGTAAAACTCTGACATTCACAGACATGACTAGGCATGATGGAATTGTAGTTCCTGAACAACTGGAGGGCCGTAGTTTGAAGACCCCTGGACTAGACTTTAGATATCAGCACTAATCTGCACATTCACCTGCCTACGCAAAATTCCCCCAGCAAACTAAATCTCTCCGAGCACAAATGGAAAAAAAAATCTTCCTTTCCAGCACAAATCCCCCCCCCCCCAAAAAAAAAAAAATCCCCTCCTAGCACAAATACTCCCCACCCCACATCTCAAATTTCCCCTCCTGAGTCCCCCCCTGCTTAAATTCCCCCAACTCGCCCACCAACCCCCCCCCCCCCTTCCTCCTTGATACCCCCCTAACACAAATTCCCCATTCTTGCCCACCAATCCCCCCTCCAGCATAGATCCCCTCCTGGTACAAATCCCCCCCCCCCCCAAAAAAAATGTCCCCTCCCAGCACAAATACCTCTCCCCACAGTTTTCTTTCCTAGCATAAGTCTACCCCTGCCCAAATCCCCCCCCCCCCCCCCCCCCGCATATTCCTCTTCAAGCACCAATCAAGTCCCCCCAAAAAAGTTTCCCTCCTAGCAAAAGTGCTCCCCTGCCCAAACCCCCCCCAAACACCAATTCCCCTCAACTCACCCATCAATGTCTCTTCCAGCACAAATCCTCTCACCTCCCAAAATCCCCCCCCCCCCCCCCCTCTGGCAAAAATCCTCTCCTACTACCCCCCCCCCCCCCCAAATATTCCCTCTTACCACCAATCCCCCCCCACACCCATATTATCTCTCCTAGCATAAGTAAATAGCCCAAATTCCCCCTCCCGTCAGAAATGTCCCCCCTTCAACCCCCCCCCCCCCCCTAATTAGAGTTCCCTGGATAGACATTCTATATCCTTGAGGAGTTTTGATTATAAATCTTTGATTTGCTGTATATGAGGAATGGTGGTGGAAGGTCTCATTCATTTTCTGAGTGTCTATTTTTGTTTCCACAGCGAGAGGAGAAGCAGCTGGAGACCAGCCTGGATACCCTCATTGGTCAGGTTTCCGATATAAAGAATGCCTTGGTGGCCTTCATTCATAGGCTGGAGAACGAGTACGAGCGCCTGACCTGGTGAGCAGCAATATGCAATCGCTGAGTACAAGTCCTCTCTACCTCAGTAATAAGACGCAGGGCGTTGGATGCAAACGATCAAAATGTGGTGTTTTTTTCTTTGTGACTCTGCACGCTCTTTCAGTTGGCCATTGGACTGCTGATCCGTAACGGCCCGCCCCCCCCCCCCCCCCCCCCCCCCGGTAAACTGCAGAGGGACAACACTGCTGCGAATTTTGAGGCAGTAACTTAGGCGGGTCAGCAACAGGAAGTGCTGATAATGACAGGATCTTCAGGAAACCTGCAAAGGTAAAGCATAATGGACTACTGTGCATCGCATAGTAGCCCTTTATGTGTCACTTACCTGACACAGAAGCCAGCAATGTCACCGCTGTCCCTTCTTCCACGAAGCATCCATCTTCCTTCTGGGTATAGCGACTCCGTCGCTGTGAGTGTCCGGAGCAGCGATGACGTCACTCCGCCACATGCGCGCGGGAGCCGTAAGTGACTGCAGGTCTGCCTTCACTTGCGCTATTCCAGCATTGCATCTCTCCCACAGGCAGTTCACACTGCGAACCACTGCGGGCGTCAATGCAATGTTAATGACACCCCCAGAACGGTTCACAGATCGCAGTCTGAACTGTGGATTCATACAGGAATCGGATTGCATAGGTGAGAACACCCATGCCATCCAATTCCAGTGCGGGGGAAAAAGTCCCTACACCCTACAACTGTATGGCTGAACTCGCATTGCACAGACATCACTTGCGATCGGCACCGCAGTGCGGGTGCGAATCACATGCAATGTCTGTGTCCTCTATAGTGTGAACCCGGGCTAAATGTAGAATGTATGTTCCTTGGGAGGTGAATTTTTTGACCTGACCAAAAATGCCCCAAGCAAGATTTTTAACACAAAATAGGAAGTGCAACAGATCAGTGTGAGGACATGCATACAATTTTTAAAAGGATGCATTTTGCTTGAGCTTTTGTTGCATTAAAAGTGCCAATAATATCCGACAATAAATTAATAATAATTTAAATTCATGTTATTAAATAAAAAGTTGAATATAATACAATTCTATATAAAAAAAAAAAAATATATATATATATATATATTTATTTATTTTTATTTTTTTTAAACTATCATTTTCGGTTTTGGCCGAGTGCATCCTGAATTTTCAGTTTTGGCACCAAAATTTCCATTTGGTGCACCTCTAATGTTTTGGGGGGGTTTATGCAATCCTCAGGCCTAAAATGTTTTTTTATTTAAATGTCTGTGTAAGAAATGCAAAAAACGGCTCTGGCAGTGAAAGGGTTAAAAATAAAAGAGATGAGCTAAATTAAAGGCAGAATTTTTTTTTTTTTAACCTCTACAGCAGCATTGAGATAAGGAATGGGGGGGGGGGCAAGACTGGGAGCCAATTAGGTCTGCAGGAAGCAAATGCGCTAACAAGGAACACGGTTATAGGAAGAGAGAGGATGACCCCCATCATTACATATCCGGAAATCAGGATTAGCCAGAGGAAGCCAGGCAAAAGTAGATTTACTTACCCAATCCTCCGTGCTGCTAGACCACTTCACGCAGGACCTTATCCCCTCCTACATTCCAGACATCACCACGTCCAATGCCCTGCATTGAACACGGTGACACAAGGGGTAGACCACTGTTGTAGTGCCATCTGCCTTGGAAGTGGAGGTTCAGGTGAGGTAAAGTACATCTCCCCCCCCTAGACTAAATGAATTGTTATTCATTGCAATGCCGACACAGACAAACTGTAAGGGATCATTTTCAAGTTTCCTGGAGTTGGGTTTTAAAGCGAAAATAAGCCCATCCAATTAACGGTTTCCCCAAAATGGTTACATTCAAGGCACATCCGGGCTAAGGGCCGTTTCCCACTGGTGCGATGTCCAACATTGCTCCCATGTTGTTCAGGTAGATCTCCACCTCTTAAACCACTTGCTTACTGGGCACCTAAACCCCCCCCCCCCCCCCCCCTGCCCAGACCAATTTTCAGCTTTTAGCGCTGTCACTCTTTGAATGACAATTGCGCGGTCATACAACACTGTGCCCAAATGAAATTTTTATCATTTTTTTTCCACAAATAGAGCTTTCTTTTGGTGGTATTTGATCACCTCTGCGTTTTTTTTTTTTTTTTTTTTTTTTATTAAAAAGACCAGATTTGTTTAAAAAAAATACAAAACCGTTTTATATTTTGTTAATATATTTTGTAAACAGGTAATTTTTTCTCCTTCATTGATGTACACTGATGAGGCTGCACTGATAAGGCAACACTGATGGGCACTAATAGGCAGCACTGATGAGTAGGGGTGCAATGGATCGTAACTGATCCGTAATCCGAACGGGTCAACCTGTTCGGATCGGCACACCCCGCGATCCACTGCCTCGGACTTAGGAAAGGCCACGGTTTCAGCCTAGCTCCAGAGCGGCGGCCAACTTGGTACACCCGGCAGCCGTTTACAATGTGATCGCTCCGTCAAATGACGGAGCGATCGCTTGTAAACAAACCGACGCCATGTCATGACGCCGGTTCCTCTCTCCCCTCTGTATACTGTGGAGGGGAGAGATCGGATGGTAGCAGCGATGTGGGCTGGATCTGTAGTGCCCACAGCGCTGCTCCGTGACAATTGCAGTCACATCCATCCCGCCATACCCTACCAATACTCTGCCATACCCTGCCAATACTCTGGCATACTCGGTGATACCCAGCCATGCTCAGCCATACACAGCCATACTCAGCCAACATTACAGTGGGGGAGATTGTGGATATTACAGTGGGGACTATATGGTGGTGGAATTTTCACAGGTTTTTGCAAATTCATTTATTATTTGCTGATCCGAAAAATTATCCAATCCATGACTCTGATCCGAGGAAAGATCCGATCCGTGAGTTTTTTGATCCGTTGCACCCCTAGGGGGCACTGATAGCTGGCACTGATAGGTGGCAGTGATGGGCACTGATGGGTGGCAGTAATGAGCACTAGTAAGTGGCACTGATTGGCACCACCGGTGGGCATTGATAGGTGGCACTCGTGGTCATTGATAGGTGGCACTGATTGCTGGCACTTATGTACTGGTGGGCATTGATTGGTGGGCATTGATTTGTGGTACTGATGGGCACATATGAGGCGGCTTCGCCTCTTCCTCTTCAGGTCAGATGTCCCTTCAAACAGAACCCGGTGATCGGCTTTTTTTCCTCCTCGCTGTTAGCATGAGAAGAAAAAAATAACGATTACCGATCTTCTGTTTACGTCATGTGATCAGCTGTCATTGGCTGACAGCTGATCACATGGTAAGGGGTCGGGATTGACCCCTTACTGCGATCTGTGATCACCTGAGTCTGATTGACTCGGGTGATCACAGCTCGCGCCACGTGCGCCCTTCAGGCGAGGCGAGCGTGCAAAGGGGAGGACGTCAATAGACGTACTCCAGACAAAGCAGATCCGTGCTGTTGCTGTCATTCGGCTATAGCGCGGATCTGAAGGGGTTAAAGTTGCCCACCCCTGCCCTAGAGAATAAAAAAGTGCTAGTTCCAAATTTTTTTTTTTTCAAGATATTACTGCAAAGGGCTAGGAAACGCAAAATTTTTGTAAAAAAAATACACTAAAGTTAATTTTAGGGCACACAAATGGAATAAATTACCCCATTTTTGGTAAAACATAAGATCGATATAAAAATAGTAAATAGATACACATCTTGTCAGTCCTTAAATTTGCGTGCCCCAGTGAAATGGGTACAAATTTCAGTACCCTATTTTCCATAGGAAACTAGTTTTAATGCCCCTACAGGTCATCGGTCACTGAGGAGGTCTGGTGCTAGAACTATTGCTCTCACTCCGGCGTCTGTGATGATTTGTAACGTGTCACAATCGTTGTTTTCATGTGTAGGCGCCCCCGACGCATGCGTTTATGTTTGTACGTGTGTGTATATGTAGGAGTGTAGCATTCTTGGGAGGCCAGTCTGGTTCCCTCCCACACTCCAAAGACACGCTGGTAAGTATGGCGCAGTCATTGAGAATAACTTATATGAGAAGCATGTACACCCCCCCCCCCCCCCCGCAGTCGGAGTAGGAACAGGAAGCTGTTGTGATGTCACCAGACCTGCTAAAAGCCTGCAGGACAATGTCTTGTATAGGGTTAAATGCCCAGCGCTCCACTTTAATTCCCCAGCATCTACCAAAAGCTGAAATCTTTTGGGTGGAGTGACCCTTTAATTATTAGTCATTACGGTAATGAAGGTCACGGTGCTTCCTGATCTGGGCTGTGTATCACAGATGTGCTTTCATTACCCCCTCAGGTATCTGACTTCCAGTTAACATACACTCCTAATTAACCTTTATGAATAATACAACATTGTACAGGGGGGGCGGGGGGGTTGGGTTTCAGACCTATTGTAGAGGCTTCACCCATGTTAATTATACAGAAGACACCTTGCTTTTTTCATTGTCCATCTTTCACACATCTCAGTAGCTCTCCCGATGTCCTCCTATTGTCATAACCTCTCGATTGATCATTTTTGTTTCCACGTTACCTTTTGTTTTACCTTCATCATTGTCGGTATAATAACATTAATATTCCAGTCAAATCTTACAATTAAAGCTAGACTCCAGGCAAACAGATAAATAACACAGATCAAAAAATGATTGTGTGTATATACAGTATATGTGTGTATAATAGAGGTTTCACCTGCTACAAGATTTGTATTTCTGTCCATTCAGTTCTGAGATCTACACAGCCCTGCCAGACAGCAACCACCCCCAGTCTGGTAGTGGATTTATGGTGGGGTTACCCCCTCCCCTCTTCCCCCTCCTCCTCCTCTCCATCTTCTCCCTCCCTCCTCTCCACCGTCCTCTTCTCCCGCCTCATTCTCCTCCTCTCCATCTTCCTATTCTCCCTTCTCCCTCCTCCTCCTCTCCATCTTCCTATTCTCCCTCCTCCTCCTCCATCTTCCTCCTCTCCATCTTCCTATTCTCCCTCCTTCTCCCCCTCCTCTCCATCTTCCTATTCTTCTCCCCCCCTCCTCCTCCTCTGCATCTTCCTCTTCTCCCTCCTCCTTCTCTTCCTCCTCCTCTGCATCTTCCTATTCTCCCTTCTCCTCCTCTGCATCTTCCTATTCTCCCTTCTCCTCCTCTCCATCTTCCTATTCTCCCTCCTCCTCCTCTCCATCTTCCTATTCTCCCTCCTCCTCCTCTCCATCTTCCTATTCTCCCTCCTCCTCCTCTCCATCTTCCTATTCTCCCTCCTCCTCCTCTCCATCTTCCTCCGTCTTCCTTTTCTCTCCCTTTCCTCTTCCCTTTCTCTTCCTCTCCTCCTTTTCCTTTTTCCTTTTCTCTTCCTCTCCTCTTCCTTCCTTCCTTCCTTCCTTCCTTCCTTCCTTCCTTCCTTCCTTCCTTCCTTTTTTTCTCTCCCTCTCCTCTTCCTCTCCTCTTCCTTCCTTTTTTTCTCTCCCTCTCCTCTTCCTTTTCTCTCCTCCCCCTTTCCTTTCCTTCTCTTCCTCTTCTCTCCCTCTTCCTATCCTTTTTTTTCCTCCTACCTCTCCTCTTCCTCTTTCCTTTCCTCTCCCTCTCCTCTCCCTCTCCTCCTCTCTCTCCCCTTTTCTCTCCTCTCCCTTTTTTTCCTTTTCTCTCCTCTCCCTTTTTTTCCTTTTTCTCTCCTCTCCCTTTTTTTTCCTTTTTCTCTCCTCTCCCTTTTTTTTCCTTTTTCTCTCCTCCTCCTCCTTTCTTTTTTCCTTTTTTCTCTCCCTCCTTTCCTTTCCTTTCCTCTCCCTCCTTTCCTTTTCTTTCCTTTTACTTTCCTCTCCCTCCTTTCATTTCCTTTCCTCTCCCTCCTTTCATTTCCTTTCCTCTCCCTCCTTTCATTTCCTTTCCTCTCCCTCCTTTCATTTCCTTTCCTCTCCCTCCTTTCCTTTTCTCTCCCTCCTTTCCTTTTCCTTTCCTCTCCCTCCTTTCCTTTCTTTCTTTTCCTCTCCCTCCTTTCCTTTCCTTTCTTTTCCTCTCCCTCCTTTCCTTTCCTTTCCTTTCCTTTCTTTTCCTCTCTCTTTCCTTTCCTCTCCCTCCTTTCCTTTGCTCTCCTCTCCCTCCTTTCCTTTGCTCTCCTCTCCCTCCTTTCCTTTGCTCTCCTCTCCCTCTCCTCACCCTTTCCTCCTCTTTCTCTTCTTCCTTTTTCTATTTTCTCCTCTTCCTCTTCATGTCCTCGCCTCTTCTCCATCTCTCCCTCTCCTCCCCTTTTCCTCTCCCTCTCTTCCCCTTTTCCTCTCCCTCTCCTCTTCCTTGTTAGCACCTCTGATCCTGCAAACCTTACTGACCCCCAGTCTTGCCCCTCCCCAAATCTGTATGCTGCTATATAGGGTAAAAGAAGCTGGAGTTCTACTTTAACTATACAATACTATAACTAAACTATGATTTTTAATGTTCCCTCCTGCTACCTATCCTGCCTAACGGGTATAATAAAAATCTGCTTACCTACATTTTCTTTAGTACACTCCAGTCCAATCGTGTAATCCGGTTCCCCTGTGTCAGTGAGTGGCGGTTGTAGGGGAGAGGAGAGAGCGCCAACACCTGCTGGGCCATGCCCACCAATGGGTGATGTCACGACTTGCAGCCTTTATCCAGTGCACCCTCCTCTCCCCTGCAGCCGCTGCTCACCGACACAGGGATCACATGACCGGACCAGAGCGAACTTAAACTGGGTAAGTATACGGATCTTTTGTACACAGGGTAGGCAGGATAGGTAGCCGTAGGCCAAGGAAACACTTTAGGAATAGTTAGTGCTCGGCTGTGATTCCACATTGAAATGTTCCTGATTTTTCAATTGCCTATCAATGTAGGTAGTCACTCAAGTCAGGTTAGTTCTGTGCCATCCGTTCTCAAGATTTCACTGAAGATAACAGATTTATATACATCAGTGAATTGTAATTAGTAGACCCGGGTCTTCCGGAATTTCTTGCTGTGGAAGGGAGGAATGAGGTCTTCCAAACCTAATAATAATGATGACTGCAGCGACTCAATGAGCCATGGTGGGAGGTGCGGGAACTCAGAATTTGGGTTTTTGCATAGAAGATAGTTGGGTTGAGCCCTATATATCCATCTGGAGTTTGCGCATAACCTTATTAGCTAAATCACATAACCTTTGTCAGAATTGGATGCAAGCCTTTTGGCTAAAGTCTACACTGAGTTCTTATTAGTTTTCAGGAACAGAACGCCGGCGTCCTCTTGTACAGGAAGGGGTGGGGGTGTCGCTGGTTAGTATTTCCTAATGTAATCAGGTGCGTACGGCGAGAAGAATCTTTTCCACCCAGACTCTGGCCTGTTGCACCAGTTTCTTGTCTCTGGTTGTAGGCAGGACTCTCCCTAAGTACTAATGCCTTTGTGGTGGAAATGGGGATGCATTTGTCTGCCCAGGGGCTGAACTGAGAAAAGCCTGATGGAGTGTCAGTCCCGAGGTTCCAGAAAAACACACTTTGGGGCATCTGAGTTTTTTTCTCCTCTCCCTTTTTTCTTTTTTCTCTCCCTCTCCCCTTTTCTCTCCCTCTCCTCTTTTCTCTCCCCCTTTTTTTCTTTCTCTCCCTCTCCTCTTCCCTTTCTCTCCCTCTCCTCTTCCCTTTCTCTCCTCCCCCTTTCCTTTCCTTCTCTTCCTCTTCTCTCCCTCTTCCTATCCTTTTTTCCTTTTCCCTTTCCTTTTCTTTCCTTTTCCTTTCCTCTTCCTCTCCTCTCCCTTTTTTCCTTTTTTCTCTCCCTCTCCCCCTTTTTCGTATCTCTCCCCCTTTTTCGTATCTCTCCCCCTTTTTCGTATCTCTCCCCCTTTTTCGTATCTCTCCCCCTTTTTCGTATCTCTCCCCCTTTTTCGTATCTCTCCCCCTTTTTCGTATCTCTCCCCCTTTTTCGTTTCTCTCCCCCTTTTTCGTTTCTCTCCCCCTTTTTCGTTTCTCTCCCCCTTTTTCGTTTCTCTCCCCCTTTTTCGTTTCTCTCCCCCTTTTTCGTTTCTCTCCCCCTTTTTTTTCTTTTCTCTCCCTCCTTTTTTTTCTTTTCTCTCCCTCCCTTTTTTTTCTTTTCTCTCCCTCCTTTTTTTTTCTTTTCTCTGCCTCCTTTTTTTCTTTTCTCTCCCTCCTTTTTTTCTTTTATCTCCCCGTTTTTATCTCCCCGTTTTTATCTCCCCGTTTTTATCTCCCCGTTTTTATCTCCCCTTTTTTATCTCCCCTTTTTCATCTCCCCTTTTCTCTTCCTCCTTTCCTTTCCTCTCCTCTTTCTCCTTTCCTTTCCTTTCCTTTCCTTTCCTCTCCCTCCTTTCCTATCCTCTCCTCTTTCTCCTTTCCTTTCCTCTCCTCTTTCTCCTTTCCTTTCCTCTCCTCTTTCTCCTTTCCTTTCCTCTCCTCTTCTCCTTTCCTTTCCTCTTTCTCCTTTCCTTTCCTCTCCTCTTTCTCCTTTCCTTTCCTCTCCCTCTCCTCACCCTTTCCTCCTCTTTCTCTTCTTCCTTGCACGCTTTTTTCTTCACCTGCCCCCTGGGCTGGGACCAGAGGAACCTTCATGCCGGTCGGAAAGACCAGCCATTGTCTTGCACTTTGATACTCTAAAGCACTTATTCGTTTTATAATTTTTGCACATAGCACTTAACTCACTCCTGATAAGTATGATAAGTATGATGTAGCTCCTCGGACTTGCCCTAAAAGTTTAGGACAATGTGGTCTGGGGGAGCCAAGCCTAGTACTTGGGTGAACCTTCCCTCAGCAGGTCTCCCGAAGAATGGGGTCAACAAATTTTTGGTTGGATGAAACGAGTACCTCTGTCCCAGTCAGAAGTCCTTCACCCCGAGGGATCAGAGCCAGGGTCTTCTCTCTTCGTAGAACCCTGCACACTTTTTCTTTTTGTGCTCACTTTCTTTATTGTACTTGGTGTTAGTTTTGTGTGTGTGCACCACACTGCAGAGCCTATTAGAGGAGCTACAGTCTTCATTAAGAATTTTCATTAAACATATGTTTGTTCTTCTTAATTTTTGCTCTTCCTACATTGAATGAATGATTTGTATAGCGCAGCAAATGCGAACTGAATCGCCTCAAGGCGCTTGTCTGTCCTTGTTTTCCTTCTATATTAGAAGAGGCGGGTCTTGAGTTTTTTTCCTGAAGGCCTGATGGTTTTCTTCCAAGCGGATGTTGTTTGGTAGAGCGTTCCATAGCATTGGGTGGTATGTCGGATATTTAAAGTGGTTCTAAAGGCTCAAGGTTTTTTTTACCTCCTGCGTTCTATGCAGGAGGTAAAAAACCTTCTCTGTGCAGCAGCCCCTGAGCCCCATCTTGATCCAGCAATGTGCATGAGAGCCTCAGCTACCTGGGAACTCTCACTCCCCATTGGCCGAGGCAGCAGTGGGAGCCAATGAGGGGAGAGGGGGCAGGGCTGAGCTGCGGCTCTGTGTGTGTATGGAAACGCAGAGCAGCAGCTCGGGAGTGAGCCTGCTTGGGTGCCCCCAGAGTAAGCTGCTTGCTCTGGGGGCAGGAGGGAGGGACCAGAAGTGACAGCAGGAGAAAAGGAGGATCGTGGCTGCTCTGTGCAAAACCATTACACAGAGCAGACGAATATGATATGCTTGTTATTTTAAAAAAGCCTTTAAAGTGGTGTTTCCACCAAAAAAATAAAAAATAGCTTAAAATTCATAAAAAAATTAATAAATAATTGGGGAAAAAAATTTTTTTTACTCACCTCTAAATGCATGTTGCTAGGGGGTCCTTCATAGTCTGCCTCCTTCAGTGCCCAGGCACTGACATCACTTCCCCTCGGCGCAGTCAGTCATCTGGGACACGTGACAGGTCCCAGGTGACTGTGCGGCGTATTGCGGCGTGCGGCGCCGCTTGCGCATGCGGAGTGGGTGCCCGGCTGTGAAGCCACAGCCGGGTGCCCACAGTAAGAATTAGATCCCCCGCATCGCTGGACCCTGGGACAGGTAAGTGTCCGATTATTAAAAGTCAGCAGCTGCAGTATTTGTAGCTGCTGACTTTGAATTTTTTTTTTTAGGGGGCACCCCACTTTAATATCACTTAAAATCCCTACCCAAACTGATACTCTCAGCCGGCCGGCCACGGCCATGTCAGCTATTGGCATCTGAAGCTGCCAGCCGTTTTCTTTCTGTATTTTGTGCAGCTGACTACCCAGCATGCACGTCCTGATCTCGCGCATGCGCGTTAACAGTGTGTGGAGCAGCAGAGGATGGGATTGATGACGCCAATATCCCAGGAGTCAACAGGAAACCCGGGACGATGTACGTCACCACAGCGACGAGGACCCAGAAGTGGTGAGAACTTTAACTAAAAAAGGTACTTATACCAAAAATCTAAAACAATTTCCAAATATTTTAAACAGAATAAATAGCTACTACCAGTGGCGGCTGGTGCTCAAAATTTTTTTGGGGGGGCGCAAACAAACAGCCTCACTGTGCCATTAAATGCTGCCACTGTGCCCATTAAATGCTGCTACTGTGCCCATCTAACGCTGCCACTGTGCCCCAAGTGCTGCCATTGTGCCCCCAAGTGCTGCCACTGTGCCCATCTAACGCTGCCACTGTGCCCATTAAATGCCACTGTGCCCATCTAACGCTGCCATTGTGCCCCAAGTGCTGCCACTGTGGCCCATCTAACGCTGCCACTGTGCCCCAAGTGCTGCCACTGTGCCCCAAGTGCTGCCACTGTGCCCATTAAATGCTGCCAATGTGCCCTCTGCCCGCCATCTACCGGCACTTACCGTGTCTCGGTGTGCAGCTGGTGACGGCGTCAGGCGGCGAGCAGTGTCTCCTCATCGACCCGATATCTTCTCCCGCACTTCTCCTGTGTTCTGCAATGATTGGACGCCTTCAGCCAATCAGGTGACAGGTAACACAGACCCGGCAACCTGATTGGCTGAGAGGCGGGTCTGTGTTAGGGAAGCGATGTATTCACTTCTCTAACACAATACTGTGTAAACAGCGAACGCACAGCATTGCGCCCGCTGTTTACACTTATGGAAGCCTATTAGAGCGCACCGCTCTAATAGGGTCCCCTATTAGAGCTGACAGCTCTAATGGGGCGCTTCCAAAAACACACCCCCCCCCCCCCCCCGCTGTAATTCAGATGCCCGGCGCCCGACAAGGGGCCGGATACCTGAATAGGGGGCGGCAGCAGTGACAATAGATAGATTCATGCAATGCATGAATCTATATCTATTGGTGATAGAGGGTGCAGGAGAGAGGGGGCTGCACTCCTGCGCCCTCTATGCACGCACCGCCACTGGCTACTAATAGGGACATGATTGTTAGGTAGGGTGGAGCTCCGCTTTGTGAGCGCTGACCCTTTCCAAACAGCAGTGGCTGAAAAAAGCCTAGGTTTATTAATGTGTCCCATAGTAAACCATGTAAATGAACTGTAGTCCGTTTCTGCAAAAAGCGCCAAAAAACGCATAGATGTGAACCAGGCCTGAGACGTTTAGTAACATAATGGGGGGTTTAAAAAAAATGAAAATTAGCCCTTTATAGTACAAAAAAAAAAGCAGATAATCACTACTGTAAGGGGTTTCATTTTTTTTTTTTTTTTACTGTAGAACTGTGAAAGTAATATTTACAGCAGCGATTATTTGCTCGTTTTGTACTATAAAGGGCTCATTTAGTTTTTTTTAACCCCATTATGTTACTGGCCGATTAAATCGATTATGAAAATAGTAATCGATTAACCACCTGATTACTTTGCACTTAAACCCCCCTCCGTGACCAGACCAATTTTCAGCTTTTGGCGCTGACGTACTTTGAATGACAAATTGCGCTGTCATACAACACTGTACCCAAATGAAATTTTTATAATTTTTTTTCCTACAAATAGAGCTTTCTTTTGGTGGTATTTAATCACAGATGGGTTTTTATTTTTTGCTAAACAAACAAAAAAAGATGGAAAATTAAAAAAAAAAAAAAAAATCATGTTTAATAGTTTGTTATAAAATGTTGCAAACAGGTAATTTTTCTGCTTCATTGATATGCGCTGATGAGGCGGCACTGGTGGGCACTGATAGGCTGCACTGGTGGGCACTGATAGGCTGCACTGGTGGGGACAGATAAGTCGGTACTGATTGGGACAGCAAAGATGGCACGGATGGGTGGCACCGATGGGCACTGATGGATGACACTGATGGGTGGCACTGATGGGCACGGATGGGTGGCACCGATGGGCACTGATGGATGACACCGATGGGCACTGATGGGTGGCACTGATGAGCACTGGTAGGTGACACAGATGAGCACTGGTAGGTGACACAGATGAGCACTGGCAGGTGACACTGATGTGCAGCACTGGCACTGTGGGCACTGACAGATGGCACTGTGGGCACTGGTAGGCGGCACTTTAATTGGGCAAAGGTGGGCATAAATGGATTGGGCACATTGCAGTGAGAGGGACTGATGTCCCTCTCACTGCCGCCGGTGATCGGCTTTTTTTTTCTCCTCGCGCTGTCAGCGCGAGGAGGAAAAAAAGCCGATTACCGACTCTGTTATTATCACATGATCAGCTGTCATTGGCTGGCAGCTGATCACGTGGTAAGGGGTCGGGATCGACCCCTTACTCGGATCTGTGATCCAGCGAATCTCACAGACTGGCTGATCACAGAGCGCGCCACGTGCGCCCTTCAGGGGGGGCGCGCAGGCAGCTCGTGGCCTAGACGACGTCAATAGACGTCATCCCGGCACATCAGATCCGCGCTGTAGCCGTCATTCGCTATAGCGCGGATCTCAGGTAGTTAATTTCATAATTGATTAGTTGTTTCAGCCCTAAAAACAGGCAGTGGAGCCGTCACTGCCCGTTACCTACTGCGCAAGCGCGAGTAGCGCCTTGCTTTGTGAAAGGCCCTTTTGTTTTCTGGGACATATACCCATGTCCCAAAAGACAACGGGGCAGCTCGCCGAAGAGGAGGAAGCGCAGCGGAATAGGAAGAGGCAGATTAGGAAGACTGCCTAGCAACAGGGGTTTCTGGTTAAAAAAAAAAAAAAAAGTTTTTTTCAAATGTTTTTTTTTTTTTATAAATTTTTTTTTTGAGAATGTTGATGATGTACTTTTTTATTTTTAGGGTATAGATGAGCATCTTAATGAGACACAGTGTATAGGGACAATTGTAGACACGCACCCACACTCACTCAGGTTGAACTGGATGGACTGGTGTCTTTATTCAACCTTACTAACTATGCTAGCTAACTAGGTAACATATAATTACCCTTTGCCCCCAAGCATACATAAAGTCGTTACTGGCCAGCTTGGCCTGGTGAAATGCTTTCCAGATCCTGGCGCTAGACGTATACTATACTATATATCCTTCCATTTCTTCATCACCTCTCCATACGCTCTTTTCAGGGCTTCATAAGAAGCACCTTCAGGTTTCCTCTTGCAGGCCGTCCAACAATTTAGTTTTCTCCTATTATCTCTTCGTAGGCCGTCCGTGTTGGACAATTTTGCGCTACTCTCCGGGCAACTGAGCACGCTCAATAAAGTGCTTAAAAATGAAAAGATGCCACTGCTGAAAAACCAGGTGATCATCCCACTTCTGCTAACGCCAGACCGCGATGAGGAGATCATGGTGAGTACGGATCCCTCTGTGTTCTCACAAGTCGGATCTGCTTCTGTGGACGGAGTAAGGCCTTGCGCACGCAGACATACTATAGTGTGCGCCCGTGTCAGAGCTATGGGGAGGCTCAGGTTTTCTATGCATCCCTGTGCAGGGAGACCCATTCATGTGAATTGGGACACATCCAATGCTCCCAATGTGATAGCCATGTGGGCACCAAACCTGCACCCACCATAGCAGGGTAGTCAGATTGGGAGCAGCAGCTGTGTTCATGCATCTGCTATGTCTCTATTGAAATGAATGGGTCTCTCTACAGGGATGCTTGAAGCACCTGTGGATTCCTGCGAGGGCAGACACAACCCTCGCATGCGCTATAGTATGCCTGTATGAACAAGGCCTAAATAAAACCAATTTTAATGTGCGCAGCGCCTGACGGAAGGAAGAGTCCCGGTCTTCAGCCATGAAGTGGTACCCGATCACCTGAGAACAAAGCCTGACCCTGAAGTGGAAGACCTGGAAAAGCAGCTGACCACAGACGCGGCCCGGATCACCCCTGAAACGGCACAGGTATAGACTGGGCTGCTCTAGTTATCCCTCATTTGTCACCTCGAGTGCCTGAACAGTCTGTCTTCCTTTACAGTATGACAGGTGCATGCTGGGATTTGTGCTTCTTTTTTTTTTTTTTGGAGGGTCCCAAAGAGAGCAGTTGAACTAAATCATCTTCTTTTCAGAAACAAGTCCAAACCATGAACAAGCTGTGCACCAACCTGCTGGAGAAGATTATAAAGGAGGAAAGGGAATCGGATGTTGCAAGTAAGTATTACAGGGATACTAGAAGACAAATGTCAATTAAAGGATAGGTTCACTTTAAAAAATATATAAATGCACAATTTTTTTGCAGGTAAAAATTATTAATATTATTTATTTATTTTTTTAGATCGTGTAAAGCATTGCAGCAGTGATCAGCAGGTCACGGGTGCCGTGCAGATCTCCTGCAGACCTGTCAGTGTATCTATGTGCCTGTACATCCCATACGGGAGAGCCGATACACTGACAGGAAGAATCAATGAACTACCACGGCTCTCCACAGCACTGTGGTAGTTCACTGAGAACTACAAGCCGACAACCGCAAAGGATGTCCAGACTTGTAGTTCATTCACACACAGAGCTCTGTGTATAAGTGACACGGCCGTGCTCATTTCAAAAAACTGACAGCTAGTACAGGGAACTTCTCCCTGTTCTGCTGTCACAGGGAGGGGGGATCAGGCATTGGTAACCTGTTACTTGTTCCACCCTAAAAATGAGTGGAACATGTTGGCAAAGGTGAACGTTTCCTTTTAAATTTAATATTTTTTTAACAAAATGTAGTGTTTGTTTAGATTTTATATTCTGGTCAAAAGCTGTGTCAAAAAAAAATTAGCATATGAAAAGTTAGGTCCACTAGAGAAGTGCTTCTCAACCTTTCTTCAGTGATGGCACCCTTTACAATTGTGCAAAAACTTGAGGTACCCAGAATGAGGTTCCCCCCTCTTTACATTAGAGGTCCCCCTTTGGTGTTAGAGTCCGTCTTCACATCCGAGGGCCTCCCATCTCATCAGAGTGGCCTTTTTGCACCAGAGGTCCCCCCCCTCTTTTTGCACCAGAGGTCCCCCCCCCCTCTTTTTGCACCAGAGGTCCCCCCCCTCTTTTTGCACCAGAGGTCCCCCCCTCTCTTTTTTTGCGCCAGAGGTCCCCCCCCCTCTTTTTGCGCCAGAGGTCCCCCCCCCCCCCCCCCCCTCTTTTTGCGCCAGAGGTCCCCCCCCCCTCTTTTTGCGCCAGAGGTCCCCCCCCTCTTTTTGCGCCAGAGGTCCCCCCCCCTCTTTTTGCGCCAGAGGTCCCCCCCCTCTTTTTGCGCCAGAGGTCCCCCCCCCCCTCTTTTTGCGCCAGAGGTCCCCCCCCCTCTTTTTGCGCCAGAGGTCCCCCCCCCTCTTTTTGCGCCAGAGGTCCCCCCCCTCTTTTTGCGCCAGAGGTCCCCCCCCCTCTTTTTGCGCCAGAGGTCCCCCCCCCCTCTTTTTGCGCCAGAGGTCCCCCCCTCTTTTTGCGCCAGAGGTCCCCCCCCCTCTTTTTGCGCCAGAGGTCCCCCCCCTCTTTTTGCGCCAGAGGTCCCCCCCCCTCTTTTTGCGCCAGAGGTCCCCCCCCCCCCTCTTTTTGCGCCAGAGGTCCCCCCCTCTTTTTGCGCCAGAGGTCCCCCCCCTCTTTTTGCGCCAGAGGTCCCCCCCCCTCTTTTTGCGCCAGAGGTCCCCCCCCCTCTTTTTGCGCCAGAGGTCCCCCCCTTTGCGCCAGAGGTCCCCCCCCTTTGCGCCAGAGGTCCCCCCCCTTTGCGCCAGAGGTCCCCCTTAACAGTAGGGCCTCCCTTTGCATTAGAGTACATTTTCACATCAGAGGTCCCCCTTTTGCTTCAGATGTCTCCCCCCCTCCCCCCTTGGCGTCAGAGGTCTCCCTCCTTTCGTCAGAGGTTCCCCTTTACGGTAGAGTCCCCTCTCATTTGCATTAGAGTCCGCCATCACATCAGAGGCCCCCCCCCCCCCCCATCACATCAGAGTAGCCTCTTTATATCGGAGGTCTCCTATACATCACAGAGGTTGCCCATCATCACAGAGTCCCCCAATCACAGAACCAGCTACTCGCACAGACCACCACACCCCCCACCCTGTCACAGAGCCCACCCCCAATCACACTGTCTTCTCTTTACATCAGAGCCCTACCTTTTAGCACCAGCAGTGCGGGAGATGGAGGCGGGCTTCTGTCTTTTTTTTTTTTCTGAATGCTGAGAGCCGCTCTGAATGCCGCCTGCCCTGGATCAGTCGTGTGTTGCCATAAAATGACGCAATGCATCTTGGCCCTAGAGCGTCACTGGCTGCTATGGTGCTGTTGGTACACCCGCCCACAGCGTGGCAACTCGTGGCACTGATCCAGGTCCCCTGCTCGTAGCAACCCGGGAAACCCAGATGGTACCCCAGGGTAGCTAACTAAATAGCTAGTTTATGTGTTTGTTGGAAATAAGGTTTGTAATATACAGGAAAATGTGATTTACTTAAATAATTCATTGCTAGTTAATAGCAATAGGAACAGCTTCGCTGAACACTTAAACCAACCCTCACAGGAAAGTATTTATTTTTTTTGTTGCCTTTTGTAGAGTGATGTATAGCCAGAGCTCATTCCTTCCTTTACCTACGGCCTTTCTGTTTTCTAGGTTTACGTCAGAATAAGCAGACCTACAACCCTGCGGACACTAATGCCCTTGTGGCCGCCGTGGCGTTTGGGAAAGGACTTTCAAACCGTCGTCCTCCAGGCCCCGGTGGCCCCATGGGTGCAGGACAAGGCGGGGCCAGCGGGATGTTACAGGGAGCTGGGTCCATGCAGCAGGGGCAAATGTCCATGGCTCCTAACCAGCAGCAGCACATGACTGGCGTACCAATGGCACAGGGGGGACAGCCAGGTAAAGGCCTGCTTTGGTCAATATCTTCAGTCTTTTCCCATTTTATTGTGTCTCTTATATATCTTATGTATAACTCTGTATATACTTTTTCTTTACATTTCAGGTAAGATGCCCAGCAATATTAAAACTAACATTAAGTCGGCCTCAATGCATCCATATCAGCGATGAAGAGAAAGATCAGACGCACAGAGTTAATGGAGGTCTTAGCTTCATCCTCCTCCACTGTCATGCTGAGGACTCTTTCACTTGTACAGGACCTGGGTGCAAGTACACTGCACCGATATACCTTGATATCATTATCTGCAAAGCTCCCGGAATGCAGACTCTCCGTTCTTTAGAACAACAAGTAACATCTACAGGAGGACTTTGGGTTCAGCGCTGAATAATCGCTCCATTAATATCTTTTTGTACTCCTAGGTTGGACAGTAATAAAGCTTTTTTCGGTGAGGCTGCAGCTTTAATATTATTTAACACGGACTTTCTCTATATCTGTGTTTGTAGTGCATATAGATAATGTAGAAAGCAGTAAGGGCCCTTCTACACTGATGCGATTTTGATGCATTCCCATTAGAGTTGCCACCTCATCCCTTTAAACCCGAACACATGGCTTCAAAAGTATTAAATGAGGATTAGTTCCAAGATAATTACCGTATTTATCGGTGTATAACACGCGCCGGCGTATAACATGCTCCCCAATTTAACCGCTTCCCGACCGCCTCATGTACATATACGTGTGCAGAATGGCACGGGCAGGCAAAATCACGTACCTGTACGTGATCCTTTAAATGCCTGCCCGACCTGGTCGGGAGCTCCGTGACCCCGGCCGCGGGACCAGCGGACCCGAACGCCGCTGGTGTCCCGCGATCGGGTCACGGAGCTGAAGAACGGGAGAGGTCTGTGTAAACAAACCTCTCCTTGCGCTTCCTACTCTGCCTATCATTGATTGGCTGTTCCTGGTCATCGGAAAAAGCCGATCAGTGACGTCAGATGTCAGCCCCGCCCCCTAATGTAAAAAAACACACACACACGTCACAGCCCATAACCCCTCCCCCTAGTGTTAACCCCTTCACTACAACTGTCATTTATACAGGAATCAATGCATTTAAATAGCATTGATTGCAGTATAAATGCCAATGGTCCCAAAAATGTGTCAAAAATGTCCGATGTGTCCGCCATAATGTCGCAGTCACAATAAAAAAATCGCTGATCGCCGCCATACTAGTAAAAAAAAAAAAATATTAATAAAAATGCCATAAAACTATCCCCTATTTTGTAAACGCTATAACTTTTTTGCGCAAACCAATCAATAATGGCTAATTGCGATTTTTTTTTTTTTTCTACCAAAAATATGTAGAAGAATACGTATCGGCCGAAACTGAGGAAAAAAAATGTTTTTTTATATATTTTTTGGGCTATTTATTATAGCAAAAAGCAAAAAATATTGCATTTTTTTTTTCAAAATTGTCGCTCTATTTTTGTTTATAGCACAAAAAATCAAAACCACAGGGGCGATCAAATACCACCAAAAGAAAGCTCTATTGTGGGGAAAAAAAGGACGCCAATTTTGTTTTGGAGCCACGTCGCACGACCACGCAATTGTCATTTAAAGCAACGCAGTGCCGAATCACAAAAAGGGGCCTGGTCCTTTGGCTGCCAATTGGTCCGGGGCCGAAGTGGTTAAGAGGGAAGTTTCAGGAAAAAAATCATTTTTTTTTTTTAAATAAACCACTTTGAAGCAAAATAATGGTCAGTGAGCATCAATGCAGCCTGATTAGTGCCCATCTGCAGCTTCAGTGCAACCTAATCCATGCCCACCTGCAGCCTTGCTCTGTGCCCACCTGCAGCCTTGCTCTGTGCCCACCTGCAGCCTTGCTCTGTGCCCACCTGCAGCCTTGCTCAGTGTCGGTCAGCAGGTCACTGCCAATGATTAAGGGCGCCGGGACCTGTTGATGGGCTTAGCGAATCACATTACAGAGCCC
This sequence comes from Lithobates sylvaticus, assembly GCA_028564925.1. Taxonomy (NCBI): domain Eukaryota; kingdom Metazoa; phylum Chordata; class Amphibia; order Anura; family Ranidae; genus Lithobates; species Lithobates sylvaticus. The sequence continues at coordinate 270,101,380 of CM053032.1, forward strand.
TGTGTTTACCAGCAACATTGGGCTACTGTACACGGAGCAGCAAAAGGAATAATGTCTACAAACTATGGGATATATACTGGAATTTTTATTTATTTTGATGCTAGTAATGGCGGCGACCATCGACTTATAGCAGAACTGCGATAGTATGGCGGGCAATCTGACACTTTGCCGGAACCAGTGACACATACAGTGATCAGTGCTAATACTATGCACTGTCACTGTACTAATGACACTGGCTGGGAAGGGGTTAAAAAAAATCTAGGGGCGCCCATAGGGTTAAATGTGTGCCTAACCAGTGTTTATGCGTACTGTGTAAGGTGATTTTACTAAGGGATGTGCTGGATTGTAATCCTTGTCTTCCTCCCCGCCGAACAATGGATGATCAGCTTGTACTGGGACGAGCGCAACACACCCCCCCCCCCCCCCCCCCCCCCCCCACAATCAATGCAAAATCATGTGTGTGTGTGTGTGTGTGTGTGTGTATATATATGTGTGTGTGTGTGTGTATATAATATATATATATATATATATAATATATATATATAATATATATATATAAATATAGTATATATATATATATATATATACTGCGCAGCTGATCCGCACTGTAGCAGTAAAGCTGTAGAATAAGCACAGATCTTTTTTGCTTGATATATTTAACATAGAACCCGTACCTCCTGTACCTCCCTAATCTTTGGAAGTGCCTATTGTACATGAAAACAGATTTTCGTAATAAACTGAGAGCAAGCTCGCCTGGAGTTAGGAACGCCAAGTGTCATTTATAGAAACAGCCCAACCCCCCGCTTCAACGCATGCCAAAAATAGACAATTATTCTCTGCAGGTTATACAATATACAGAATGAAATCCGTAAGACCTCATTCACAACCTACAATCGCACAGTGTGTGATCATACGTGGGAACAGCAATGGGGGGGGCCTGACGGCTCCTGCAGCTAATTGTGGCCACTCCGCATGTAATCGCTCTTAGGGCAATTACCTGCGGGTGATTGGCCCTGGCTGGATGATGTTCAGCACGCCCCTTTTTTATTCATTGGATTTCATTTTTTTCAATCATGGAGGCTCAGCTTCAGCATCACTTGTGGGTGTTACCGAGGGCGGTCTGTATGCAAATTCAGCCAGCCTATGAGCACCCACTGCTCCAGGTTGACACCCCCCTATCCACCTAACTCCTCCCATGATCCAGCCCACTGATTGCATCATGGCTGAAAGATTGCTGTGATGTTTTCAGGAAGCTATGTACAGCACCCAGCCGGCTGCGGCGGCGCTTTGCGGGCGGCTTTAACCCTTTAGGGGGTTAAACCCGCACCGCTAGTGGCTGAAAACCACCGCTAAAACAACGGTAAAGCAGTGCTAAATATACTGCCGACGCCGCTCCCGCCCCAGTGTGAAAGGGGCCTAAAGGTGAACTTACACTTTAAGTGGCCCTCTTCGTGGGGTTGAGCACCCCTGTAATAAATCAAGCAATCTACTATTGGGTCACCAAGTAACCAGAACTCATGTCATGTCTTTTAAAGGAAATTTCCATCTTTCAATTTAAAAGACCTTTGGTCAGCTTCTCTAAAACAGAGAATGTACAATCTATTGGGCCTCATTCACACTGGTGTACTTGAAGTGGTTGTGAAGGCACATACATTCTATGCATGAAGGTAAAAAAAACCTTCTGTGTACAGCAGCCTCCCCCTAATACTTACCTGAGCTCCTTCTTGATCCAGCAATATTCACGAGAACCTTGCCTCTCCGGGGACTCGCACTCCTGAGTGGCTTCCGCTGCTGTCAATCACAGCCAGGGAGCCAATCAGGAGACGGGGGGGGGGCAGGGCCAAGCCACGGTTCTGTGTGTGAATGGGCACACAGAGCCACGAGTCGGGAGCGCCCCTGCTTGGGTGCCCCCACAGCACGCCGCTTGCTGTAGGGGCACTTTGGCGGCAGGGAGGAGCCAGAAGTGCCGATGGGGGACCTGAGAAGAGGAGGATCGGGGCTGCTCTGTGCTAAACCATTTCACAGAGCAGGTAAGTATAACATGTTTGTTGTTTTAAAGAAAAAAAAAAAGGCTTTACTATCACTTTACAGCGACATTAAAAGGTTTGGTTTTTATTTTATTTTTTAAATAACAAACATGTCATACTTACCTGCTCTATGTAATGGTTTTGATCCTCCTCTTCTTGGGTCCACTGCAGGCGCGTATATATGTCAGCCCCCCATACACACCTGTATATATGTCAGCCCCCCCCCCTCAAACCTGTATATATGTCAGCCCCCCATACACACCTGTATATTTGTCAGCCCCCCACACACACCTGTATATATGTCAGCCCCCCATACACACACACACGCACCCACACACACACCTGTATATATGTCAGCCCCCCCCCATACACACACATACACAGCAACACACACACACCTGTATATATGTCAGCCCCCCCCAACACCCCCCCCCCCACACACAGCCCCCCCCCATACAAACTTATATAATGTCACCCCCCCCCCATACACACCTGTAAATATGTCAGGCCCCCCCCCCCCCATACACACACACCTGGATATATGTCAGCCCCCCCCCAACACACCTGTATATATGTCAGCCCCCCCCCAAACCTGTATATATGTCAGCCCCCCCATACACACCTGTATATTTGTCAGCCCCCCACACACACCTGTATATATGTCAGCCCCCCCACCTATAAATTCAGCCCCCATACACACACACACTGTATAATATGTCAGCCCCCCCTCAAACTACCTGTATAATGTCAGGCAGCCCCGCCCCGCACCCCGGGCTTCCCGCCAGCCCCCCCGCCAGCCCGCCGCCCCCGGCTCCACCGCTCCCCGCCAGCCCCCCTGCCTGCCCCCCGCACCGGCCGCCGCCGGTCCCGCCCCGAGCCCCTCCCATCCAGCCCCCCCGGCCTCCAGCCACCCGCCACCCGCGGCCCCGGTAGGCCGCCCCATGCCCAGCCCGCCGCCCGGGGGCCCACCGGGCGAGCGCGCCGCCCCGCCGGCCGGCCTCCAGCCGCCGCCGGTCAGGGCCCCGCCGGCCCCGGCCCCCCCGCCAGCCGCCCGGCCGCCCGCCCACGCGGCCGCCCCCCTCCAGCCCCGCCGGCGGCCCGGCACCCCCTCCCGGGGGCCCGCCCGACGGCCGCCCCCCGTCCCAGCCGTGCGCCGCCGCCCGCGCCCAGCCGTCCCCCCGCCGGCCCGCCGCCCTCTCCCAGGCCCAGCCGCCGTCGCACGCCGGCGCTCCCACCACTACCCCGGCCCGACCGCCGGCTCGCCCGCCCACGCCCCGCCCCCCCCCCCCGCCCCAAGCCCCGCCCCCCCCGCCCCGGCCCGCAGCCTCCAGCCGGCCACACCGACCGCCCCCCCGCCGCGCCAGCCCCCCGTTCCTCGCTGCCCCGGACCCACGCGCCCCGCCATGTCAGCCCCTGCCTCCAGCGCCGCCGCCGGCCCACGTAGCCGCCCCCCAGCCACCGCCGCACGCCGGCCCCGCGCGCCGCCTGCCCTCCCCGCCTCCCGCCGCGGCGCAGCCCAACCGCGCCGCCGTGCCCCGCCCCCCGGCCAGCCCGGCCTCCAGCCCGCCCCACCGCCGCCGCCCCCCCCGAGCCCCGGCCGCCCCCGATGCCAGCCTGCCGGCCCAGCGCCCCGCCCGCCGCCCCGAGTCCACCCCCGGCCACCCACCGGCCCGTCCTGGCCGCCCGAGGCCCGCCCGCCGCCGTCCGCCGGCCCTCAGGGCAAGCCGGCCCGCGCCCGGACAGCCCCGAGCCGGTCAGGCCCAGCCAGGCCGGCGCCTGCCCGCACCGGGCCGCCAGCTCGCCGACCCCCGAGTCCCAGCCGCGCGGCCCCGGCCACCCGGCCGCCATCCAGCGCGAGCCAGTTCCCACCCGCCCCCAGTCACTCCCCGTCACAGCCGGCCCCGCTCCCCGGCCGAGCCTGCCTCCCGCGCGCCAGCCTGCCCCCAGCCCCCC